>BSBM01003260.1:35000-36568 GCA_027924585.1 Larix kaempferi
GGCTATGTATGGAAAGATAGAAACAAAATGACCACAATTTTGGGTATTCACCTAATCTTGCTAGGTGTTGGTGCTTTTCTTCCAGTGCTTAAGGCTTTGTATTTTGGAGGTGTATATGATACTTGGGCTCCCGGCGGTGGAGATGTAAGAAAAATTACGAACCCGACTCTTAACCCAAGTGCTATATTTGGTTATTTACTGAAATCTCCTTTCGGAGGAGAAGGATGGATCGTTAGCGTGGACAATCTAGAAGATGTAATTGGAGGACATGTATGGTTAGGTTCCATTTGTATCTTCGGTGGTATCTGGCATATCTTAACCAAACCTTTTGCATGGGCTCGCCGTGCATTCGTATGGTCCGGAGAAGCTTATTTGTCCTATAGTTTAGCGGCTCTATCTGTCTTTGGTTTTATTGCTTGTTGTTTTGTTTGGTTCAACAATACAGCTTATCCCAGTGAATTCTATGGGCCCACCGGCCCAGAAGCCTCTCAAGCTCAAGCGTTTACTTTTCTAGTTAGAGACCAACGTCTTGGAGCTAGTGTGGGGTCTGCTCAAGGACCTACTGGTTTAGGTAAATACCTTATGCGTTCTCCGACTGGAGAAATTATCTTTGGGGGGGAAACGATGCGTTTTTGGGATCTCCGTGCTCCCTGGTTGGAACCCCTAAGGGGCCCTAATGGTTTGGACCTGAGCAAGTTGAGAAAAGACATACAGCCTTGGCAGGAACGACGTTCGGCAGAATATATGACTCATGCTCCTTTAGGTTCTTCAAATTCTGTGGGTGGTGTAGCTACCGAAATCAATGCGGTGAATTATGTCTCTCCCCGAAGTTGGTTATCCACCTCCCATTTCGTTCTAGGATTTTTCTTCTTCGTAGGTCATTTGTGGCATGCGGGAAGGGCTCGTGCAGCTGCAGCAGGATTTGAGAAAGGAATTGATCGTGATTTTGAACCTGTCCTTTCAATGACTCCTCTTAACTGAAACAAGAGATCGAACCAGATGGAAGAGAAATCGATTCAATTTCATTACATCAATCTCCCATATCGGCGGGATAGGAGTCTTTTAAAATACTTTCCAACTGGATCCTTGTAGCTCGGCTATATCCAGCCGAGCTATTCTCTTTTTTTGTACTAGACCG
Organism: Larix kaempferi; assembly: GCA_027924585.1. NCBI lineage: Eukaryota > Viridiplantae > Streptophyta > Pinopsida > Pinales > Pinaceae > Larix > Larix kaempferi. Next base: position 36,139 of record BSBM01003260.1, read on the forward strand.
GACCAATAAATGTGATTGTTGAAAAAAGCAACAGGAGAGAGAGGGATTCGAACCCTCGATAGTTTTTTTACTATACCGGTTTTCAAGACCGGAGCCATCAACCACTCGGCCATCTCTCCGGGGACAACTTCTATTCTACCTAATACCTAACTATAAGCATAAGGTCAGGCCGATACCAACTATACCTGTGACATATGATTATTTTTTCATGATCATCTGGAATGGAAAAAAGAAACGAATTTCCCTCTCCTCTCACATTCAAATATAAAATTGAAAAAGTTTGACTCGATCAATTTATGGTCAAATCCTTTCCATAGTGCATTTGATCAGAATTTCAAATTGGGGATCGGATGGTATAGTCTATTCAATCTGTTGGGAGCTTGTAAGATCACAACCATGACTATTGCTTTCCAATCGGCTGTGTTTGCAT
>BSBM01003261.1:0-133029 GCA_027924585.1 Larix kaempferi
TAAGTAGATGAAAGAATGTAGATTATTAAGGCAGTTATAATGAAAAAGTAAGTTGAAGAATGACACATTGATTAAAAGACATGTATATTCAAATAGTAGTATCAAATAATTGCCATATTGCTTTATGAGTTTAGTAATGTATATGGAGCACTTTAATGTAATGTCATGTAATACCATTATCACATTCCAATCATAATATTGCAGGTTTTGTTTGAGCTCAATAATGCCATTGGGACAATGTTGAAGTAAAGAATGAATACACTCAAACTGAATAACTTTAAAATATATTAAAAAAAAATATTATGTATACAATAGTAAAATAATTTTAAAGAAACAGATTATTCAATTTCTACATTATTGAAATTGAAAATTGAAGGTACATATAATGAAAAAGCAAGTACAAGAAAGAAACTTGCATACATTAAAATACATGAATGTTGAAATAGTAGTATCAAACAAATAATTGGCTTATATAGATTTATCACTTTAGTAATGTATATCGAACATTTTAATATTATGTCATATTTTCATGTTAAATAAAATATATTGAATGAGTTGAGTGTAATGTCATTTAATACTATTATGACATTCCAATCATAATATTGCTATTAAAATACATGTATGGTGAAATAGTAGTATCAAATAATTGCTATGTTGCTTTATCACTCTAGTAATGTATATGGAGCACTTTAATATTATGCCATATTTGCATGTTAAATAAAATAGATTGAATAAGGTGAGCGTAATGTCACACAGTGCCATTATAACATTCCAATCATAATATTGCAGGTTTTGTTTGAGCTTGATAGTGTCATTGGGGACACTTTTAAAGTAATGAATGAATACAGTAAAACCAATATGTATAAAATAGTAAAAATATTTTAAAGAAATAGAATATTTATTTTGTACACTAAGGTACATATAATGAAAAAGTAAGTTGAAGAATGACAACATTGATTACAAGACATGTATATTCAAATAGTAGTATAAAAGAGCTTTCCATATTGCTTTATCACTTTAGTAATGTATATGGAGTACTTTAATGTAATGTCATGTAATACCATTATGACATTCCAATCATAATATTGCAGGTTTTGTTTCAGCTCGATAGCGCCATTGGGAGAATTTTGAAATAAAAATGAATACAGCCAAAGCAATAAAATTTTGATTGTATGTTATAATATAAGTTATTTAAAATATATTTAAAAATTATTATGTATAAAATAGTAAAATAATTTTAAAGAAACAAATTATTTAATTCTTACATTATTGAAATTGAAAATTTAAGGTACATATAATGAAACAAATGATTGGATTTTATAGTATGAAACAAATGATTGGCTTATATATATTTATCACTTTAGTAATGTATATCGAACATTTTAATATTTATGTCATATTTTCATGTTAAATAAAATAGATTGAATGAGTTGAGTGTAATGTCATGTAATACCATTATTACATTCCAATCATAATATTGCTGATTTTTTTTGAGTTTGATAGTGTCATTGGGAATATTTTAATGTAAAGAATGAATACAATCAAACCAATTTTCTTTTCAGTGTATTTTATAATATGCCTAATTTAAAATATATTTAAAAAATGTATTATGTATAAATTAGTAAAATTATTTAAAGAAATAGAATATTTATTTTCTGCATTATTGAAATTGAAAAATTTAAGGTACATATAATGAATGGTGAATAGTAGTATCAAATAGTTGCTAATGTATATGGAGAACTTAAATATTATTGTCATGTAATACTCCTTGATTGTGTCATTGGGGCAATTTTAAAGTAAAGAATGAATGCAGTAAAACCAATTTACTTTTGATTTTATTTTATAATAGACCCTTATTTAAAATATATTAAAAAATGTATTATGCATAAATTAGTAAAAGTATTTAAAAAAAAATTATTTATTTTTTGCGTTATTGAAATTGAATATTTTTAAATTAAAGATAAAATGCAAAATTTAATATTGCATTGAATTTAACATCACCATATTTCAAGTATGACAAATCTGTACTGAGGCAATGCCGCATCAACCAACACATAACTATTACAAACTCTATTAAAAAATTCGTTATTTTGGAATTATAAAACATGTCTAAGAAGAGAAGTTAAAAAATTTAAATTAAAATTCAGACTTTGAAACAAGTTAACATCCTTATTTCAAATATAACATCATCACTGTCAAAATTGATATACACGAAAACTCTGAGACATATTTAATTGCAACATCCATGACATATACAAAACCAATTAACATCAACCCCATGGTGTCGACAAATATGTTCAATTTGGAAAAGGGATGCCCTGAGCGTAGAAAAGAAATGAAGTGTATAATTGAAAAGGTGACATCTAGATGCAATCACGTCTGCGACACAATTATGTAAATATTGAATAAATTGTATGTGTTTCCTTATCTCATCAGAAGCCCAACGAAATTTAGAAAAAGATCCATTTTCAATGACTCTGCATGATGAAAACCAATGTAGTATGAAAATATTATTCATTAACTGTACTTTTTATAATGAACTAAAAATGGATAAAGCAATCATTAACGATAATAGAAGAAATAAATGTAAACATACCTGTATCTTCTAAATCTTTCACGGATAATCAAAATCACAACCTGATCTATGACAAATGCAACACCAGTTAACATCAATGCTAACAGAACGGCCCCTTTGTCGTTGCAAACCATTCTCTACGAATCTTTCGAACAGCCTCTCTTTGACAAAGATGTAGGAAATTTTCAAGTATTTCCTTCATCTTTGATAAGAAGAGAAGGAGATCATCAAATAGATGGCATTCAAATCCATTTTTCCTATTGATCTTGTTTTGAAAGTATATGATGAAGCTTTGCTAGTGCTTTATTTCATCTAAAGTAGAGGAAAATTTTGAAACATATGCATTTTCCATAACTGTACAGGTAAGCATATTTTTTTGGGTTTTAGTATATTTAACAAAGTAAAAAATTTCTACAAACAAGCATTCAACATGTTTAATATGAATGAATCATCCAAGTTTCATAACCTACAAATAAGCAAATACAACAATACAGATATGTAAACATTCAACATGTTTAATATGAATGAATCATCCAAGTTTCATAACCTACAAATAAGCAAATACAACAATACAGATATGTAAATATAATTTTAGAGGATCTGCCATCAATAATGTGCAAGATGAAGATATGTAAAAAAAAATTGAATATGAAATAAGATGTACATTTCATTAAAGTAACAGTTAGGTAAAAACAGAGGAAACAAAGGTATTACAAAAGATATGAAAAGATAAAAATAGGAATAGTAACTTGAAACGATGAATGAAAATTTATTTACAGGATGTTACAATGACAATGAGTTCAAGCGCTACTCTTATTTCTTGCTTATCGTTACAAATGCACCATTTTTCATCTTCAAATAATGCTCAAAAGAGAAAGGCGGTGATATGCGCAAGCCATCTATTGATCTAACTCTTGATATGGCTGTGAAGGTCAGGCCTTGCCTCTCTATGCTCCCAATATCAATTGTGGCTCGTTCTAAAGTCAAACCCTGTGATTTGTGAATAGTAAGGGCCTATGCCATCTTCAGTGGAATTTGCTTACGATTTCTTCTAATAACAGGTGTTATTGGTACAACTTTTGGATTATTTATATCAAATGGAGCACCAATGTACTTATCGAAAAGAATAGTAGTGTACATTGGAAGGAGAGGAGGTTTTGTGCCAGGCATATAGAAAATGTTTTGAATTCAACCTAGTGCACCATTCACTAATCCAACTTCAACCCACAAGTTACATGTCAACATGACATGCTGACTTGGGCATAAGAGGACTTCACGGTCTAATTGATCATCGTCGGCAACATCAATTTCCTTGCGCCTTGTATGCTCAGCAACACATCATGCAATTGGAGAATTTAAAGATTTCAACATGATCCTATTATGTAGGGTGACCAAATTATTTGTTGCAAACAAATGAATTTCTGAATCAAATAAACTCCTTTCTGTTGGATCTAACTTGGAATCAACCCGCGACATAAGAAGATCCCAATCATCAAGAAGTGGTTCTGCATTTCTTATGTTAGTTAACAATCTCCAAAAATATGTTTGTCTAGGATCATCACCTTTCTGTCGAAATATTGTATCCAAAGTGACAACAATATTGAATCTTTTCCACAAAAAATTTCCTGCTGTATTACCTGCATACAAAGGCTTATCTTTGACAGGAGGCAATTGACAAATGTCACCAACAAGAATGATCAATCTGCCACCAAAAGGAATAGATTTATTCTCAGGAAATGCTTCTCGCAATCGAGAATCTATCTGCATGATAAACCTTGATCCTATGAAGCTCATTTCATTAATCAAAACATAACGAATATCCCTCATTTCTTCTTGAAATATTGCTAGAGATTGGCCTTGCAGTGCTTTCATATCTTTGATAGGCATTTTTAAAGCTGAGTGTATTGTCTTTGCATGAATATTAAAAGCAGCTACTCCTGTTGGAGCAAGCAAAAGCGATGGGCTTTTTCCAGTAGATGTCGAAGAAGAAAGAGCATGAGAAATAAAATGAATAAGGTAAGACTTTCGAGTGCTAGCAGTTCCTTGAATAATCATTTGGAGAGGTTCACAATTTCCATATTCAACTGAATGTCATAAAATTATGTCAAAAGAAAGTCTTTGTTTTGCCGAGAGGGAAGAGGGAGAGGAAAATGTATTATCATAATGGTCACCAACAATACCCCTTGATTGAGCATTCCTTATAAATTCCATGACCTCTTCTACAATAGGATTTGAAGTTGTTATTTCCTCCCAATTAAAAGAAAAATCAAAGTCCCTTCTTCCAAGAGTTTGAAGGTCAGAAGCCTCGACATTGTTTGGAGGAACCAATCGAGATAAAATCTGCCATTATTCAAATTCATCATCATCATTGACTGCTTTCCCATGGGAATCCTCCTCTTCTTCTTCAACATGATCAGATGGAAAAGGGTGTCGATTAACATGCCATGCTTGATATCGAAAATTCCTCCAATTTTCAATGACCATTTCAGTTGAAGCACCTATATCTATGGAGATGTTGTGGAACGAATTGTACAAAAGTAACTCAGTGAATTAGAAGGTTTCAAACTCATCTGAATCCTCACTGGGAGTAGAGTAAAATCTTGGCCAAACTCAAACAATGGCATGCACATCCCTAGGTTTCCACTGATCATTCTTACGTTGGGCATCAAAGGACCAAGATCTTGCTGTTTCTATCATTGACAAATGTTCAAGAAAATTTGGTCATTCTTGATATATATGAACAAATGTGTTATGAGATGAACACTGAAGACCATCTGTAGAAATTTTCTGGAATACCTTCTTACCAACAGGTAAGGAAAAAAACTTTCGACTACAAATCACAAGAGGTAGCTTTAGCAACATATGGCATGTTTCTTGAGCTCCAATATCACGCTCAACAATCGTCTCAGCAAGGAATCTTCTGTATGCACACAAAGCTGGATCTTCAGAGACAGATGAATCTGTAATTCTTGTCAACATGTCTTGATAACTTTCAGACCTCTTTTCTAACTTTGAAGCATATTTACCAATATAGTTCATTACAGCATGTGTACAAAGCACACGTTGACAATCAACATTATCACGCCACACTGCAAGAAGATCAACATTATGAAAGGTAGCCCTATCATCATTACGTGCAGGCTCATATTTTTTTCGACCTTTCTCATCTATGAATAATCTAGATTCATTGCGAACCTCCCATGGGGCATTGTAGAGACAGGCGAGTATAGACCCTTTTTTTCTCAAACAAGAATCTAAATTGCACTTTGTATGTCATTGGACACGATTCAATAAGTGCTCGTAATCATCTGAAGGATTGGAAGAGAGAATTTGTCTCGTGTTCAACAAGCAAGGATCATCATTTATTATTCGAGGAACGAATATGTTCCTTTGGTGAGCATCACATGGATTCCATGCAGTTACATATCTATCGAAGAAAATCTTCGCATCATCCACAGCAGACGGGTTCGACCAATCTAACAAATACATGTTAGGTGCCCCTTCCAGCCATGGGAAACCATGCACGTGCGCCGAGCCTCTATGCTACCATTCATACCTAAACAAAAAAAATATAAAGTAAATATATTTGAAATGGTGCATTTAATTTCAAGTCGATTTATATAAGATAAAAGTAACAAAACAGACCTGTACCAGAAATCTTTTGCTCCAATATGTTTTTGGATGACTTCTTCACGAAAGATAGTAAACCTTTGGTGCATAAAAATTGCCACAATATGGGGGTATTGGATAACATTTTGAATTCTTCTATGGTGTTCATTTAAGGAAGCGGAGTGTGTGTTTCTTGGCATCAAATTATGTAAGTCAGGCCACTTTGTGCCAGCCGCACTCAAAGTAAAAAACAATGTTGGACAACCCAACTGAGTGATCATATCATTGAGTTCAGAACGACACTTTGTCCAATACGACCTTGTACCTCTGAGGGTAGAACCAAAACGCATGAGATGCTCAGCCAACTTATTGTTTGGAAAATCATTTAGTTTTTGATGCAAGTCATGAATTGTTATAGGTGCATTGTCATTTATATTCTTATGTACAAATACTGCAGCAGTTGCTTGGCTACGATGACGCATAATCATGTTTAGAAATAAATAACGGAAGCGTGGATGGCTTCCAAATATTTGATCAAAGTATCTGAGTAGATGCAATGCATATTCATGGAGGCGAATGTCGCAAACCCGTCGATGCAACCAATCAGCATCACCATTTGGGTACAAAGTAGGGAATTCCATGTCAAATAAACCCTCTGTATTGTATTCATTAACTGGAGACAAACCAATATCTGGCCAGTCTAATGGCTGCGGCGGTCCTAAATTATCATTTTCAATAAATGCTCTTATTTCCTCAACTTATGTTCGTGCATTTGGTTGTCGAACAACAAATAAAGAAGGATGAGAGTGTAAATGAACAATGTCGAACCCTTGAATGTCCTCATCATTATTGGCAATTTCTTCAATTTCACTATCAACAAATCGAAGCCTGTCGGACACATCAGTTGGTCTTTCAGGAAGAGAAGCAACTGATTCCATGTCAATTTCAACATCCCTATAGTATTTGTCCATTGCAATTTTGTACTGCAATGCATCCATCACACGTGATTTTTTCACATAACAGTCATAATAGTTACCTTTTGCATTATGTCTCCTCACAATTATGATGTCAAGGTCTTCAACATGTCGTGGAAACCTTTTTGCAATAGTTGAAATAGCTTGTGGAAAGCTAATAGTGTGGCCACTATATTTATATTGCCCACCACGAGCATGTGTCACTTGCAATATTGGATTAACTCGTGCTATTAACATTTCTTCTACTTGGGTAAGTACTCTTAGAACATGAGGTTGTTCACCCAGATCCATGTTCTTCCAATGAGAGAAACGAAGGGAACCTCATTCACCCTTACACCTTTTACAAATAGGACCATCAGATTGTCTGCTAACTTGTATTCCAGGATAAGATTCACGACAAACATAGCACATTTTCACAGTAGACAAGACATCAATCCTTTGTCGAAATTTTTTATGAACTGTGATCATGTTTCTATCAAAATGACGGAGAACATGTTCATTTTCTCCATGCATACGAAATCTAGGAAGAGTGGCATGCGGAGGAGGAATGGTTGCAGAACCACGAAAATTTCTTTCTCTAAAACTTGTGGATGAAATTTCTCGAAGTTGATTGCACTGTATGGTCTCTTGGAAACGCAATACAATAAGAGTCATGAATGGAAAAATTAAAAGTCTACATAATAATAAGTAGAAACGTAAAAAAAATATGAAATATTGTTCATATAAAATTTACATTTTCTTGCCAATTCGAGGATCCAGGTTGAAGTGGAGGACAGTAATATGATGGTCCTGGTTCACTTGGAACATTCATTGTTCGATGAGATTGCACTCCATCATTAACTGAATTACATTTAGCAGTTCCCTACTTGCAAGGATAAATTAGAAAAGGTAAGAAATTTTAGCAAATCATTAAGAATGATCAAGTATTTCAATAATATTGAATATGGATGTTGTATTTAATACCTTTGTCATTCCGAGCGAAACAATATGAGGGATAACCGATGTAGTTTGTTGGAGAACAACATGTTCATCTTGAGGTTGCAGTGGAGGACGGTAATAAGATGGTCCTGGTTCACTTCGAACATTCATTGTTTAATGAGATTGCACTCCATCGTTAACTAAATTACATTGAATAGTTCCCTGCTTGCAATGATAAATCAGGAAAGGCACAATTTTCTAGCAAATTGTTAAGAATGATCAACTATTTCAATAATATTCAATATGGATGTTGTGTTTAATACCTTTGTCATTCCAAGCGAAATAGTCTGAGGGATAGCTGATTCAGTTCGCTGGAGAACAACATGTTCATCTTGAGCTTGAAAAATACCGTTCGTATCTCCAAGCATATTGCTATCACCCAGAACTGGAGATGGAGGTATTTGTTGAGGAACATCAATATGTTCAATGTGCATGTTTTGCAACACATGTACATGCTCACATGCATCATTTGCACCGATGGAAGAGTGAGAAATATGGTTTGTATCTACATTATGTGAACGATCATCTTCCATAACACGAGATGTTTCACGGAGAAAAATATTGTTATTAGGAGACTGTGGAAGAATAGGAATAGGAAATGTTATTTGCATTATATGAGCTAAACTCTGATACTTATGGCTATTGGGAAATTCATTTTCAATTGTAACACCATCCCTACTTCTACGATATTGAGCCCTTCGACGTTCATTTATTGCGTCTTTATTTTGATGATACCATAAACGCTGACGTTCATTTGCTCTTTCACGTGGCACTCGAGACAGAGTGCATTTCCTATTACGTTACTTGTCCCTTTAGATCACATTTCTACATATCAAGAGAGGAGAAAATACTACATCATAATGTGAAGATGACCATAAAATAAAACTGTATGAATGTATTTCATACTAATTTGTAGAAATCCAATTAGACACACGTTAAAGAAAAGCATAGATTAAAAGGCATCGGAAACACATTTCAAAATGTGTTTTGAAAATATAGATGCATATGAGAAAATTGAGAGAATAGAACAAACATATTGGCAAGCACACAATGAATGGAGAATATATTTTATTCCATAAAACAAAATGTGTATAAATGGTTATTACATGTAAAAAATAGTTGACCACTTGAATGTGGTCTACCATCCTAAGTTATGATATCTTCACCCAATGGTGGAATTTATTCAATAGAATCTGTGTTCGGAACAAGTGGAAAAATACTTCCATTTTCAATGAAATCATTGAAGTTGTCAAACAATGGGAAGGGAGAGCCAAAAATCTCCAGCATTGATACATTATAAATACTTACTGCGATACAGAGGTAACTTGTCAAATGATATAATAGGAACGGAAGTTCCGCATTCTTTCCAAAAAGAACTACCCCATTCACTATTTGTAATGGAAGATAGCCAAAGCATTTGGTATTTATATCCATAGAAATGTGACGTAACAGGTTCCATCTGAATCCCCAATCGTCCTCAAAATTTTCCTCTGTCCATTGAGAACATGGTTGACCGAATTGAAAATTTTCTGCTTCTTGAATAGTCCAAACTGATGTTGAACCATTAAAGAGAATGCAGATAAGTTGATTGTTGTATGTCGCAATTGAAATACATTGTATGTCAGTGATCAGAACAAATGAAAAACCCCAATCATTTTGAAATACATCCAACCAATAGATAGTGTATCCATATTTAGGGTACTCTTCATATTCCGTGTCTATATACAACCAGTAGAATTTATTTTCAAAGAACACTGTATGCTTAGGCGGTGTAACGCCACCATAAGGAATATTTTTCCTCCTCCAGCAAGTGTCAAGGCTGCTACATATGTAAAACTTAGATGGAACTCTGTGAGAAACATGTTTTAGAACAATCCATTCATATTTTTGAGAACCTATTTTTTCCACCAAGGTGAAGAAACCTCCATCGCCAACCCATATAGATCCTAGTTTCTTAAATTCCCTTGTAAATGGATTCACAACAAAATATGTTTTTGAAATTGAGCATCGAGTCGGTGAAGAAAACAAAATCATGGATCCAACTGTGCACTCAATTTCGTATCTTGATTTTATAAATGGAAGAATAATACGAGATATGCAACCTTTTTCACTTAGGTAGGAAACATTGAACTGATTTTCTCCATAGTTGAAGACGGGAACCATAAATCCAAATTTATTCTCTCAGAACCGATTGCATGTCAATAGAAAAGAAGGATTTCGGAGAAGAACATCCCAATGCTTAGAAACAAGTCTAAACCGAACCAAGATGGAGAAAGGAATCCATTGCAATACCATCTCTATTATTTCAGAGGGAATCTTAAACCAAATAAATGGATCCATATTGAAGAACGAAACTACCTACCACCAAAAAAAAAAAAAAATCATCAATGGAAACAATAAATATTTTAAATGTTGTAATGTCAATATGTTCATCTAAATATATTGCAATTTAAATATGAAAATTTTGTAATACATATTAAATGTTATATTGTCAACGGATCTTAACTTTATGTTTAATATTAATATTAACCTAATATTAGGTTTAATAGGTTTAAATATAAGGTTTAATAATGTATACATGTTTAAACATTAGGTTTAATAATGTATAAATGTTTATGTCATATTGTTTGTTTATAATGCAAAAGTTTATAATTAAATGTGTTATTGTTTATTACTTAATATTAATTTAATGTTTTAATGTTTATAATTTAAGGTAGTAATGTTTAGTACTAATTTGAGTTTGAGGTATTAGTATTTAGTATAAATCTTTATTATTAATGTTCAACCTAATTTTTAGTATTAATGTTCAATCTAAATGTTTAAATGTAAATATTAATATTAATATTGTACATCAACCTAATGTAAATATTAATATTAACCAAATATAGCCTAATATTAATATTAATATTAATGATAATATTATATTAATATTAATGGTAATATTAATATAACCTAATATTAATGGTAATATTAATATAACCTAATATTAATGGTAGTATTAATATAATCTTATATTAATATTAATGGTAATATTAATATAACCTAATACCTATAACCTAAAGTTCATGTAAATCTAATATTAATGATAATCCTAACTTGTCTAAATCTAAAGTTTAAACAATGTATAAAACTATAAAACCAATCAATACAACAATGTTTATAATTTAAGGTGTTAATGTTTAGTACTAATTTAAGTTTGAGGTATTAGTATTTAGTATAAATCTTTATTATTAATTTTCAAAATAATTTTTAGTATTAATGTAAGGTACTATTGTTTAAATATTAATATTAATATTAATATTGTACATCAACCTAATCTGAATATTAATATTAACCAAACATAACCTAATATCAATATTAACTTAATTTTTAATATTAATATTAAGCTAATACCTATAACCTAAAGTTCATGTAAATCTAATATTAATTGTAATCTTAACTTGTCTAAATCTAATGTTTAAACAATGTATAAAACTATAAAACCAATCAATACAACCATGTATAAATCAATAGAATTATAAAACCAATCAATATGGCAATGTATAAAACTATAAAACCAATCAATATGGCAATGTATAAATCTATAAAACCAATCAATATGCCAGTCTACAAAGCTATATTTAACTATTCAAAAAATCTTGATATGAACATTATCTTGGAACAAAAGCTCTTCTTGAAGAGTAATCTACCCAATGTGTCCAATGTCCCTACCCAATATATATATAATTCAGTTAAATTGTTTAGTGGAAACTTAAACCTAATCTACATTTTGTTTTTGAGAATGTTCTAGATGCATAGAAATAGATTTATTAAGAATCATAATTCTAAACATCAAAAGCAATCAATATGGCAATGTATAAAACTATTCAAAAAATCTTGATATGAACATTACCTTGAAATAAAAGCTCTTCTTGAAGAGTAATCTACCCAATCTGCCCAAAGCTCTTCTTGAAGAGCAATGTACCCAATCTCCCTGTATGGCCAATCTACCAATATCCAGAATCTGCCAACATATATATAATTGGGTTAAGTTGTTTAGTGGAAACTTAAACCTAATCTACATTTTTTTTCCGAGAATGTTCTATAGGCATACAAATAGAGTTATCAAGAATCACAATTCTTTACATATATGTGTCTCAAGGAGGTAAATGCTTTGTTTGACCAAATTTATCTTGACTGCGGGGATGGAACCTTCTTCAATCTGCTATGTTGAGTAGTAGCACCATCTACCTGTATGTCATAGAAATAACATCCATAGTTAGTAAAACTCAAAAATATTTGTAAGTGTCTTCAAAGTATGTAATCTACCAAAAAGTATTTGATTTTTTTTTTTTTTGCAAAACAATCATATTTACATAAATACAATTTTGCAAATGAAAAAGGTCCAGTTTGGGAAGATAGATGCTAGACCCCTACATCCTATGTCTTTTGTCACATGTGATTTTGTTTGTTCTCTCAACGATAAAAACAAATATCATAGACAAGCTACATTTTTGTATTGAAATGATAAGTTAAAAAAAACTTTACACATCTGTCGAATTCTTTAGTACTGTTTTTAGAGTATAGCTTATAAAAAAAATACAGGCAATTATAGGGGTTAATGGTGTGGGTATGCTTGAAATGGTGAAATTCAATAAAAAGTTCAAAATGAAAAGTTACGTTAAAAAATTGGACTTATTTTTTTTTAACCTTTGGCAAAACAATTTAAGATGGCCTTTCATTTTAAAATTTAAAAAGGGAGGGTGGGATCCAACCATTCTCTTTTGGTGGATTACAGTAGTAGGAGTTGTACCTACTAATGAGTAAGATTTGTGTCCTCCTTTCTGTGCGTCACCATATTTTCTTTACTACCAAATCAGATTTGGATGGGCATCCTCGTTTCTCCCCACTGCTATATCCTCTTTATCTATAGGCGCTGCCCTATATTCTTGACTCCTAAATCCGATTTCTGGAAATGAAATGCCAGAAAGAATTAATTTAAGACTTTAAAATCTATTTATATTAAACATAAGAAAAAGGTTCACAACATAAATTACCACATTAAACATAAGGTATTCGAAAGGTTCACAAAGTAATTGATAACCATAAAAAATACCATATGTGAAAAGGTCCATAAAATAGTTTTACAAATATTAAATATAAAATTTAAATTTTCATAACGTAAGCAACGTAAATGACAAACAGTTGAACTATTTATTAAACATTCGGCTCAACCACGAATTAATGACCGATCATCCCGCCCAATGGAGACCGCCACCCAAGACCTAACATGGCACAGTCGCCGATCATGAACATGGCATAGAGATAGAAGCCAACATGGCGCAGTCGATGGACACTGGCAGCCAACAGTTTTAAACTACTTCACTTCAACCAAAAAGACGTTGGGTTTGCAAGCAGGACGAACTGTCTCAAAACCCAGTCTTGAACAAGAATCGTTCCAAACGAAATCTAGACACAAGTTTTTGAATCGAGATAGTCTCCATACACTGAGATCTTTGTAATAGAGAAACCAAAACACTGGAATCCAATGTTGGTGACCATGATCTATAGGAAAAAGAGATTAAGAAAAACATTCAACCAAAACACAACTTCCAAAGAGTAAATGACCCATCAGTACTGCACGGTTTGGACAGGGTATGCGGTTTTGTGACGACAATAAAAGAAAAATAACATAACCTACAGTAAAAAAAAAAATCATGTCCATCAAGGTTTATATAAACCTTGGCAGTATCCGAGCCATGCAAATGCCAAAGATCAAATGATTTACAGAGATCAACGTAGAGAGAAACTTCATAAAGAAAACCGATCCCTGCAAATGCATTCATCATAAAAAGAACCCACTCGACATTCAACGCCTTCATGGGGTTCCGGCCCAAAATGAAATTTGTTTATAAAAAAATCAAACAGAGAAATTAAAAAGCCAAGATACAGTCCATATTTGGAATTCCGGGAAACGCATTTCAAATTTCGAACAACCACACAGAGAATTTGAAGATCAAATTAAAATCATAGTACAATTTTTGGGAATCGTCCAACAATTTCTAAATGGACCCACACAGGAGTTTAAAGAGCAATTACAAATTGTTTTACACAGGTCTGTGATTACAAAAAGCAATGGTCTCTCGGTCCCATCCGTACCTATTTTTGCTTGTTTTTGCTGGTGGCTGTTGCTGAAGATGCACGCTCAGTCTGGTCCCTTCTGCTGGTGGCTGTTGTTTAAGATGCACGCTCGCTCTTCTTCCGCACGCTCGCTCTTCTGCACGATCGTCTGGGGTGAGTGAGTCTGCAGTGCTGCAGGAAATATAATAGCATAGTATTTCCATTTGAACGTTACAATTGGGGTGTCGAGCGGGCGTACAACACGGAGTGGAGGTGAGGGACGGTTTAATTCCAGCAGTGGGAAGTGGCGGGCGTACAACGCATACAGGAGTGTGGTGGAGTGGAGGTGAGGGACTATCTAATTCTATCGGCACTTGGCATTTGTAAATATTTTAATAAATTATTTCAAACAGTATGCGTCGTTTGAATTTAAAGCTGCGTGTGAGTTAACAAAGCAAATCTGAGTGCTTCATCAATGCACCAGACGAAGCATATTCTTCTATCATTAAAATCTAACCATTGAATATTAAAAATACAATAAATCACCCACCCCCGACCCACCCCCAAAAGTTGAAAGAATATGCCTATCGGCATAATTACTTATTTCTTACATTACTCAAAAAGGAGAATTAAATATAAATTTATCAAAAGATTTACTTAATTCATTATAAAGGATAAAAAACCTTTTGGTAAAACTTTATATTCAATTTGCCCTTTGTGAGGTAACTATAAATAAATAATTAAAAAAGATAACCTTATAAACCATGAGGATCATCAAATAATCTTGTATGACAATGTAAAAATAAAACATTATATGTCAAGGGTACACCATACCAAAATACAAGATGACCAAAATTTATTGAATGAATGAAAAACAAGAGTTGTCAAGAAATGATATCGATCTTATTAATCCAAAAGAAAGTACGCAATTAACTCGGACAAGCTCAAATAAGGATATGCAAGCATTCTAAAGCAACTGGAATTCAAAAAGAGTCAAAGAAAAATGATAAGTCAAACCATCAAATTCTTATCCCATGACAACCAAACCAAGAAGCAAGCAATGCAAAGGGTGAAGAATCAAAAGAAATAAATCCATGAAATCATCAAACAACTAACTAAAGTAAAAATAAAAAGCTAAGCATTTACAAAAATGTCTAATGGGGTCCCTTTTATTTGCAAAGTGAAGGGGAGTTGTTGGGGTGCCAACAAATGGTGACATGTTGGGCGAACTAGTTATCTCTGTTTACTTCAAACAATTGAGTAAAATATGGTATAAGAGTCACTCTGAGAAATCAGATAATCTAAATCTAATACAAACGTGTGTTTAATGATTTTCATGTTTGCAAATACTTTCAAAAATTTTCCCCTGCACTGCTAATAAAAAATTTCGCATATAGACATACTGGATAAGAGAATCTCCTTAAAACCAAATACTGAGAATAAAAGATAACCAACACTTCCAGTATAAAGATATAACCAACTTATTCCTCTGAAAAGTACAAGAAACCTATTCCATCTTATTATAGATAAATTTTGCTATTGTATTTAAGACTTTATAAAACAAGGAATCATTGTCTTGGCTAGGTAACCATAATACAATGTCACTCACAAATATCATTAGAAATGAATCAGCTGGCTCATTACTGAGACCCCTTATCTTTTAATCCTAAGACCAAAATCCATTACCACAGTTTGGTGACTGATTTTAGGTAACGTCATACTCATGATATCCATGATCCTAATCAAGCCGGCTCATTACTGAGACCTTTCGTTCCTAATTTCATAAAATAAAAAATTATAAACAGAGCAGATCCAAGTACTTCCCAGATTGTAAGTAGTTTTTAAAAATGACTGTTAGTTCAGATTGATAAAGATTTCCAAGTACCAAGTTTTGAAAAGACAAATTATCAGTCAACTTTACTATAAAGATAACAGGCAGCAAGAGATCAACTCTGATAGTAAGTACAAACTTCTAAAAGTTTACAACAGATCCGTTTCAAATTT
Source organism: Larix kaempferi (assembly GCA_027924585.1). NCBI lineage: Eukaryota > Viridiplantae > Streptophyta > Pinopsida > Pinales > Pinaceae > Larix > Larix kaempferi. The sequence goes on from BSBM01003261.1 coordinate 16,240, forward strand.
GAGAAAACCTGATTAGTCTTAGCCGGAAAATAGACCATATATTATAACAATTACTCAAAACAAACAAACTCAAATTCGAACCCCAGATATTTATTTATTTACACTAACCCCATTAAATCAAACAAAACTTAAAAATAAAAAAGAATATCAAGCTCTATTTACATATGTACAAAAAGGTCAAAATAAAAATAATCAAGTAAAATAAAATTTCTAATGTAACAAACCATACAAACTCAAACCAATAAACACATGTACATCGTAAATCAAAAATGAAAATGGCAGAAAAAAAAATTAAAATCAAAACTAACTAGATCTATCTTTAATAAGTGCAAGATAAGAAACTTATTATTTACAGGAAATCTCACACGAAATGATTTTCTAACCAAACTTCTATTGGATCATGATATGTACAATGATTATAAACAGATTGCGATGGTTCTTCTGTCAAGGGAAAATCATAATCATTCATTGTTACCACCCTTTCTTCCGATGTGATAGATTGGTAAGGTACAAAACAGGAGCATTCATGTGAAGATATTTGATCTTCTTTAAGTTCTTCATTCGAAATTTGATTTACAAATTGTGAATCTAAAATATGCTCTGATTTTGTATGATGTGCAATCTTTTCCTTATGAATATTCTCTTGTAAACAGATACATCTTTCATAAAGACCATCAAATTGAGACACAATTTCATTTAATTCATCATCGAGAGTACTTGTTACTGTTGGTTTTTACTTGTGGGTATAACTAAATACTTTAAACCCTAACCAAGATCTACTCCTGTGCAAGAAATTAAACTTAATGCACAGCGGAACTTAGAAATCAAGCTTAATGCACAACGGAACTTACTTTCCATCTTCAAAAGGCTGCGGACAGCTTCCAAGGCTCTGGGTTGATATGCTCCTGGTCTTGACTTGAGTTGTTGGCTCTCGAATCCTTCCAAGAACTTGCAATCCTTTTCTCTGGAGAGTATCATGTCTTCAAATGGAGCAGACAATTTTTCTGGATGATTGCAAGCCTTGGAGACTCAGCCCTTTTATAGCAGTGCCAAAGAAAAAGATTCTAATCCTAGGGCTGCTGAAATTTAGCTAATACTTGGGAAACAATTCTGAAAAGAAATCTGGAGTTTCCGATTTTATAAAAATCTTCAAATCGGGAAACTTTAGAAAAAACTGAAATAAATCAGAATAAATTCTGATTTCCTTATTTAGCTCAATTTATTACTGCTATTATTTTAATCAACTATAATCGGTCCATTAACAATTATAATTGATTAACATTATTTTATATGTATTTGTATCCAAATCCTTATTTAAATATGTATAATGCCATGACTTAATTAATCACATTGTTTGGCATGTTTTAATCATTACATAAATGTAATCTTTCGACAGTATTTGATATCATAATCATAATGCACGTATGTCCAACTTAATTATTGTAATTAGACGTCTCTAAATCCAACAATCTCCCACATGGACAAGTGCAACCTTTTGATTATATATCCTTAACTTTATTGCATGCAACTTTTTTGTCTTTCTTATCGTATTTCTTAAACAATTCTGTCCATCAATTATGTTAACAAAGGACTTAAGCAGCACTTGTCACATTTATTCGCAACTAAACCGACATAAATCACGCTGCCAACATAACTAAATGACATGAATCTGATTTGGACATATAGTTTAGAAATTACACGCAAGTGTGATTATACGTGCCTATTTCTAATTGAGTCACCTTTACTTTACTGTATGAGGTCAAAAAATCAAACTTTAAAGAAAGAAATAATGAAACTGAAACTGAATGCAATTTGTATATATCATCAAAATTGTTTACAATTGCATTACATAGAACATCCAAAAACAAAACTTAAAACATATTCAAACTCCCACATTTTCTAACTATCCTAAATAGATATTACACCCATACGAGCAACATGTTCGTGAAACTTCTTGGGTGGTAATCCTTTAGTAAGAGGATCAGCAATCATGGAGTCTGTACCTATGTGTTCTATACATAATTTATTATTCTGCACTCTCTCTTTTACAACCAAAAACTTAATATCGATGTACTTCGACTTTGACGAACTTCGGTTGTTGGTTGCGTATAACACTGCTGAATTGTTGTCACATAGTCATTTGAGTTGTTTCTGAATAGAATCCACAATTTTCAGACTTGCGACGAAGTTCTTGAGCCATACACCATGATTAGATGCTTCATAGCATGCAACAAATTCAGCTTCCATAGTGGAGGAGGCTACCAATGACTGCTTAGTGCTCTTCCATGACACAGCACTGCCAGCCATCATAAAGATGTATCCTGATGTTGACTTCATGCTGTCGACACATCCTCCAAAATCAGAATCAGTATATCCAATGACCTCGAGCTGTTCCGATCTCCGATACGTGAGCATAAAGTCCCTTGTTCTCTTTAGATATCTCGACACTCGCTTGGCTGCCTTCCAGTGTTCCATACCTGGGTTACTCAAATATATCCCTAGCATTCCAATGATGAACGCAATATCCGGACGCGTGCATACTTGTGCATACATGATGCTACCCACGGCTGAGGCATAGGGAATATCTTTCATGATGTTTTTATCTAAGTCAGTTTGGGGACATTGTTTTAGACTAAACTTATCTCCTTTTGATACAGGGGTATCTCCTGGTTTGCTGTTTTCCATGCCAAATCTTCTTAGAATCTTATCGATATAGTTCCTCTGGGATAACCTTAGAATACCTTGAGATCTATCTCTAAGTATTTCAATCCCTAGAACAAATGATGCATCACCAAGATCTTTCATTTCAAAGTTCTTAAATAAAAAATTCTTAGTTTGATGCAACATGTCCTTATCGTTACTGGCAAGCAATATGTCATCTACATATAAAACCAAGAAAATAAATTTACTCCCACAGAACTTAAGGTATATGCATTCGTCTACTATGTTAGACTCAAAACCAAATGAGCTAACAATTTTGTGAAATTTATGATACCATTGTCGAGATGCTTGTTTTAGCCCATAGATAGATTTCTTAAGTCTGCAAACCATAGACCCTGCATCACCTGATACAAAGTTCTCTGGCTGCTTCATATAGATCGTTTCATCAATGTCACCATTGAGAAACGTCGTCTTTACATCCATCTGATGAAGTTCTAAATCATAATGTGCTACAAGCGCCAATATAATCCTTAAAGAGTCTTTCGATGAAACTAGAGAGAAAGTATCTTTATAATCAATGCCTTCTTTCTGTGTGAAACCTTTCGCAACAAGACGTGCCTTGTATTTTTCAACATTGCCTTTAGAATCCCGCTTAGTCTTAAATATCCATTTGCAACCAACGGGTTTCTTGTCTTTAGGCAACGGAACGATATCCCGAACGTCATTGTCATACATAGATTTCATCTCTTCATTCATGGCATTAATCCACATTTGAGAGTTAGAGCTTTCCACAGCTTGTTTGATATTAACAGGATCATTTTCAAACATGCCAATGTCAAACTCATGTTCTTGAAGATATGCATAATCCTTAGATTGTGTAGATCTTTTCTCTCTAGTAGATCTCCTAATTGGCACATGTACTAGATTTTCTTGAGGTTCATTTACAACTTGATCTTCAACAGGAGGAGGAACATCATTATCAATTTTTGAATCTCCCACAGGCCCTAGGCCATCAACATTTGTCATGTCAATGTCAGGGTTTGGGTTGGGTTCAGGTCCATTTGTGTTCTCTATTCCATGTTGAGTTTCTAACTGAGTTATTTGTGATGATGAAGTTTGCATATTGTCAGAAGATGTATTTCTAAACGCAATCAGAATTTGAACAAAACCAGGACTTTGGTCCATAGTCTCATTTCTAAACGCAATCGGAATTTGAACAGAACCAGGACTTTGGTCCATAGTCTCATTCGCATTCGTCTCTTCTTCTTCAAAAATACTATCTTTTGTCATATCTCCCCCCACAAACTCATTATCCTCAAAAAATTTCGCACTTCCTGACTCGAAAACTGTATGTTCTGTTGGATTATAGAATTTGTATCCCCTAGATCGTTCAGAATAGCCTATAAAGTAACAACTAATGGTCCTTTCGTCCAGTTTCTTTTCATTTGGCTTATAAGGCCTAGCTTCACATGGACATCCCCAAACTCTCAAATGATTCAAGCTAGGCTTGCGCCCAACCCATAACTCGTAAGGGGTCTTGTTAGCTGCTTTAGTAGGCACTCTATTAAGTATGTATGCTACAGTCTTTAAGGCTTCTCCCCACAAATTCTCAGGTAGAGTTGTACGAGCAATCATACTTCTCACCATGTCTTTAAGGGTGCAATTTCGCCGTTCAGCAACACCATTCATTGCAGGCGATCCTGGCAACGTATACTGAGGCACAATTCCGCATTCCTCTAAGTATTTTGCAAAGGGACCTTGACGTTGTTCTCCTGATCCATCATAATGACCGTAGTATTCACCACCACGATCAGAACGAATGGACTTTATACGTTTGTTAAGTTGTAACTCAACTTCCGTTTTGAACTTTATGAACACGTCTAATGCTTCCGCCTTTTCTTTTATTAAGTAAATATGACCATATCTTGAATAATCATCTATGAATGTGATAAAGTAACGGTGACCATTTCTTGTAGCTTTTGGAAAAGGACCACAGATATCCGTATGAATCAATTCTAAGACATCATTACATCTTTTTGCATCATACTTATGTTTATTAGTTTGTTTTCCCTTTATACAATTCACACAATCACTTAAGTTTGTAAAATCTAAAGGTTGGAGAATATCATTAGACACTAGACGTTCTATCCTTTTCATAGAGATATGTCCTAATCGCTTGTGCCATAATGTTGGAGATTTCTCGCAAGTTAATTTACGTTTTCTATTATCTACATGCAGTGCCTCTGAATGTGAAGTGTCTATATCTAGAAAATAAAGATTATCATAAGAAGACAGGATACCAGAAGCAAGAAGCTTAGAATTTTGACACAAACTGAAATTTCCATTACCAAATGAACATACATAACCATTTTTGTCCAAATAAGATATAGAAATTAGGTTCCTTCTGAAAGATGGAACCACTAAAGCATCAAAACTTAAATAAAATCCTGTCTTACATAATAATCTAAATTTTCCTATGCTTTTCACTTCTACTTTATTGCCATTTCCTACGTAAACGTAGCGCTCCGCCTCACTTGGCTTGCGATGGCTTAGGCAACCCTGCATCCACATACTGATGTTAGTCGTTGCACCTGAATCTATCCACCAAGTATATCTAGATACAGAACTTAAATTAACTTCAAAACAAACTAAAGCAAGAGACATACCTTTCTTTGCCAACCATGCATGATAGTTAGTGCAGAATTTCTTTGTATGTCCTAACGCTTTGCAGAAAAAACAGTTCCTTTCTTCTGCTTTCGCAGAAGTATCTTCCTTCTTGCTTTTCTGCGCGGCATTGTTTGCAGCTACCTTGGCAGCAAACTTGCGCTTCTTGCCTTTACCCTTATGATTAGATGTTACTACATGAGCACTTTCCCCCTTAGTCATTTTCTGTATCTCTTCCTCCTGCACCAACTGAGCCTCAAACTCAGGTAGTGTCCATGTCCCTTTTTGACAATTATAAGTCATCTTGAATTGACTAAAGTTGGACGGGAGAGACAGAAAAATGAACTCAATGAGAACTTCATCAGAGATGTCATAATTATGCCCTTTCAAGGCACGTTGTAGTCTTGTCATCTCAATAACATGCTCTCTAACCCCTTCTTTTCCCTTGTATTTTATTGTTGCCAACTTCACAAAGAGTGTACTAACTTCAGTCTTTTTACTCTTTGTGAATTTCTCTTCAAGGGCCTTAAGGTATTTAATAGCGCCGGTCTCTGTATCAGGTATTATGCCCCGAAAAGTCTCATGGATCGTTTGCTTCATCACCATTATGCACATGCGATTTGAATGCTCCCATCTATCAATATCAGCCTTCTCTTGGGGAGTTTCTTCACCCTCTTTATTGGGCTTGGGGCGATCAAATCTCAGTGCAGTGTCCAATTGCATGATCCCTAAGACTAATTTCAGCTTTTCTTCCCACTGTTTGAAATTGTTCCCCATGAGGGGCTTAATTTGACTTAGATTTGACATTATGTTTAGATCTGAAAATTGAAGAACAAAAGGAAAAAAAAAATTAGATATTATGCATCACGATTTGATCTTTAATCATAATTCTAAAATCCATCTAAAGGCCCAAATTAAATTATGTGCTCCGTTGAATCTTTTAGCCAAAACACCACTCAATAATGAAAAACACCTTTGGGCGCAATCATTACCTTATTGTCTTTTCCGCCTTTGGGCCAGATTGACATATCCATTTGCTAACTACCAGGCCAGTCAAGTGGGGAAGGCAGGTCACTAACGGACCTGGTGCACCAAGCCCCAAATGCTTTTCTAGACATTGCCAGCATATGTGTGTTGCAACTTATTTGTTATACATCACCCTTATGCACCAAACAACTTAGCAGGTGCCAACCCTCCTTTGGGAAAGCTAACACCCACGTCCATTGAGCTTGTCATGAGTCATCCTTGCAATCGTCTTACACAGAGCGGTTCGTTTTGCGAACATCAATGCTTGACTCATGCGAAAACAACACATGTATACATAAAATGCCTTTAGTTAGATTCCAAAATTATACCTAAAATCATCACCCTTATTTGTTAACTTAAACAAAGCATGAACACTTTAAACTATATGTATAAATATAATCATGATATGAAAGGTGCATAAGTACAAACATGTCTTGAAATGAGTTACAAACCCAGCCACTTTATACCTTATATATATCTATATATATAAAGTGTATGCATATAGTTCAGCTCTTTTACACATTACATAAAAACATAGCCATATTACAAAAAATACATGTGCATATAACCATTCATAAAGAGTATATAAAGCATTCTCTTTATGCACTAAATATATATATAGCTTAACATCCTTTACTATATATAAATAGATAGTGTGCCCAATGTATAATGTAGATATTGACTAAGCAATCGATGGCTTCCACTAGATAACTTACCACCATCGTTTAAATATCTCCATAACACTACCTTGGTGTAAAATGCAGCATACATCCAAAGTACTCATACCACATGTATCATAGGGAAATCAAGGTATACTCATGCAAAGGTAACGATGATGACCATTCGATATCATTTCTCATAACGTCTTTTAACACATCCGAGGCATAATATATTTATATGTTCATAACCCTGCCAGTGTATAAGTTATAGGTGTAGCCCTTTGTAATAGAATCTTTGCATAATACATATATAACAACCATTTTATAAACTAAACATAAAATATGCCATTTTATGCTAAGTACCTAAAACATAACAAATATAATATAGAGCCCATCATTTTGAAACTGTATGAAATAAAAATGGTTTGCACGGACTACACATTACATAACCATGGTAATCAAAACGCATAACCGGTTAGAAATGACTCAGTGGTGGCTCCAAGGAATACAAGTATAACAAGGGTTAAGTGGATTTGTTTTCTGAACAGAGCATCCATGAAAGCTCAACGCAGAGCACCCAAAACGCACACACACAAGTGGCAAAGAAAAAAAAACAGGGCGTGGGGCTCTCTAGCCACCACGACTTCTGCTCTGCAGCGCAAGCACATCAATAATCAAAAGGCAAGGCACTGGGGCTCTACCGCCACCACGCCAGTTTCAGCAATGTCCGAAACAATGAAAACAATAAGAACAAAAGAAACCAGACAGAGCTCAAATGTTTTTAAATGAACCAAAAATCGTTTTTCTAGATGCAAGAGAAATACCAAAACGTTTTTTTTTTAAACTTCCATGGCCACTGCAGAGCATTTAAACTCATTTTCCAGGCCACAGACTCAGCTAAAACATTTTTAAACTTCCAACAGAGGCATACAACACATGAATTCATTTTTCCAATCAATACCCTCAGCAAAACGTTTTTAACACTTCACTATCAACAAACAGAGATATATAATCGATTTTCCAGCCATCACTGAAATATGCCCAAAATGTTTTCAAACTTCGTGGAATACACACAGCATTTCTTACAAAACACATCTCATACTCAGGGGATCACACGCAGCAATTTCAGCCATGGAGACTTGGATTTCAAACTGCAATTCTCACAACAGGGAGGCTCTGATACCAATTGTTGGTTTTTACTTGTGGGTATAACTAAATACTTTAAACCCTAACCAAGATCTACTCCTATGCAAGAAATTAAACTTAATGCACAGCGGAACTTAGAAATCAAGCTTAATGCACAGCGGAACTTACTTTCCATCTTCAAAAGGCTGCGGACAGCTTCCAAGGCTCTGGGTTGATATGCTCCTAGTCTTGACTTGAGTTGTTGGCTCTCGAATCCTTCCAAGAACTTGCAATCCTTTTCTCTGGAGAGTATCCTGTCTTCAAATGGAGCAGACAATTTTTCTGGATGATTGCAAGCCTTGGAGACTCAGCCCTTTTATAGCAGTGCCAAAGAAAAAGATTCTAATCCTAGGGCTGCTGAAATTTAGCTAATACTTGAGAAACAAGTCTGAAAAGAAATCTGGAGTTTCCGATTTTATAAAAAACTTCAAATCGGGAAACTTCAGAAAAAACTGAAATAAATCAGAATAAATTCTGATTTCCTTATTTAGCTCAATTTATTAGTGCTATTATTTTAATCAACTATAATCGGTCCATTAACAATTATAATTGATTAACATTATTCTATATGTATTTGTATCCAAATCCTTATTTAAATATGTATAATGCCATGACTTAATTAATCACATTGTTTGGCATGTTTTAATGATTACATAAATGTAATCTTTCGACAGTATTTGATATCATAATCATAATGCACGTATGTCCAACTTAATTATTGTAATTAGACGTCTCTAAATCCAACAGTTACATCTTCAGAATTGGGAGGAAAAGAACATTCACGTAAAATTTGTTCTGTATAAAATTCTTGTGAGCAGATTGGGTATCTATAGAAATCTTCTAAGTCAGAAGAGAAATTATCTCCTAAAAATTTCCCCTCACCATCTTCTAAACATTTTTTTATGGTGAGAAGGCTATTGTTATTCAGTTTGTGTTCATTTAAGACTTGAAATTCAGACTTAACACAAACTCGAGCTTTAGGAGTATGAAATATTTCTTCTTGACGTTCATAATTATTACCCACTGTATGAATAGTATGTGAATTTCTATAATCATTCAATAAGTTGTCATTACTCACATAATCATATGCAACAGAACTTTGTTTTGAAGTTGAAGAGTTAGATTGAGAAGAACTCCAAACTTGATTTGATATTGAAATATTATGATTAGATTTATCGATTGAATTTAGAGTTGTCTCTCTCTTAGATTTTAAACTTTCAATATCATCTTCAAACTTTTAATTTGGATCAAAGAAAGATTTATGATCAAAAGATTCAGATTCTAAACAGTTGTCAACTCTATAAAATGGTAAACTATGAAAGGAACTTGATTCCTTCACAAAGCTATTAGTATATAGAGTAGAATCACTAGTTTGCAAATCAGTTTTAGATTCATGACAAAGTTGGCCAAAGTGATTAAATGATGTACTTGAATTATGATCTACTTCAAGGGTTTAATATGTGGATTCAAAACCGTGAGAATTTGTCGCAAGGTATTCCTCATATTCAATTCCAGGTGGAGGAAAATGATAATCAAGATTTTGCAATGAATTTACAGCTAGACTCTGATTTTTGTGTAAACCAATTGATTTTATACACATAGATGCAATATTTTCTTCATTATGCATGATTGATTTATTTTTATGATTATGAAAAGATATAATTTCATCATGTAAAATCTCAACTTGATCTTTCAACCTAAAAATTTCAGAATCATTATCTTCTTCACCTTTATCTTTATCGTCATCATTACTGAAAAATAAAGAAGAACAAGGATCATGGGAATACCTACTAAGATCCTTCTCAAGAGTTTGTGCGTGTTCGCATGCTTGATCAAAATCAATTATACCCTTTTGTGCAACAAACATAGCTATGGATTTGGGTAAGGAACGCACATACCACTCATAAAGAATGTCACCTGAAGGTTTACGATTGTCTTTGAGTCGATGATAAACCTGTCGAAAGCGTGTGTTGAAATCGCGTATGGATTCGCCTTTTTTTACCTGTATTTCATCCAACTCAATATATATATTAGTCGCATTATAAACATCATAACCATTTTGAAAAATTCTTTTAAAATCAAACCAACCATGAATAATGTGAATGGGAAGAACAAAATACCAGTCCGATACCTTTCCTTCAAAAATGAAGGGGAAAAGCCTGCATACAACATCTTCATATTGAATATCAAGTAAACGTAATATGGACTCATATTTTCCTATGTGTTCTAAAGCTGTCATATTCCCTTCACCATCAAACCTTGGCAAGAGATCAACTTCCTTTCTAGGGAGTTCATGTAATGATCCATGCAAGTTCAATGCCGTGTTGGAATCCCATGAAGGGATATGGGAATGAGCCATAAAAACTGACTCAAAATGATTAGCTTACCATCTAACCATCCCTATGATGCGCCTATGACAGCATAGAAGAAAAATATAATACACTAAAATATAAGAGCTTAGAGGATAAATGGTTAATGAATGAATAATGAAAAGATAAAAACAAAAACCATTCATTTTACGTTAGGCTCTCCTTCTAGGGCCATATTGTGGCCCGATTTTATGACTGAGGCCAACGAAGGAGAGCTATCCCACACAGGTCGCTTACAACAGCTTCCGATGTGTTTGAATTAGCTAACTCTCATAGGAATAAAGTCCCTACTGCCTTATGAATTTGCTCTCAAATGAGAGTCTCTCAAACTACTTATCTAAATGCCTAAAACTACAATTAAAATCTTAAGATGGAAATTAATCTAATCTATGATGCAATTAAAAAAACTAAAAAACACAAAATTTAGTAGCTCCTAAACTGTAAACAACAGTTTAGTAGCTCCTAAAAATCCCATAGGTTCAACTACAAAATAAAATCCAAAACTCTAACTAATCTATTCTATCCTAACTATGCTGATGAGGAGCAAGCTTGAAATTTTTGACATGTAAAATAATAATTTTAGTTTACTGATTTATTTAAAACAAAGTTTAAATAAACAATTAAACATTTGAAGCACATCAATATCATAAGATTAACAATAACCTTTTACATATTGTTTACACATCAAATTTGCAGTCATCTAGCATGATCAATTGAGTAAAGAATATTGATTTATAAGCTTCCATCGATATCAAGAAAAAGTAGTAGAGAAGATTACTGATTCTTCTTTGGAATAAACATTACAAAAAAATGAATATCCTACAGTTCCAAAGTAAAGACCTTCAAAAACTGCAGAGCTCTCTCCCCTCTGGTAGCGTCTCCCCTCCTATCTATAAACATAAAGATTTATAAACAGAAACAGAACTGAGAATAACAAAGCCCTCTCTATTTTGCTGAGAAACCCCCCATTCCTTCACACTTGATCTTCTGTTGTTTATATAGGAAATTTCATACCCTCTAGATCCTCTAAAGCATTAATAATTTCTTCAATGATTCCTGTGACTAGATCTACAGACTTTCCTCCTGATTCACAGCAATCTGGTGATGACCTTTTAACTTCTGTTCTAAAATCGTTGAACTGCTCATATAAACTATCTTCCAGGGATTCCCTGGTTTCAATCATTTGAAACCTTTTGCTTCAAATCTGGAGATATGCTTGCAGTCCTATAATGGTATCCGCATTTTGCTGATCGATGACTATCTCTTATACTTAAACCATCGTCCAGAGAAGTTGGATGTGCACAATCATTTCTCCTAGTCTCACAGATGTAATAAGGTAGCAGCAAAATTTATCATCTTAGCCATAAACCTGCGTAACAACAAGATATAAAAAGAATTATCATCTCTTAAAATTGTGTGAGTTCATATTAAGTCAAAGGGAGAAATGATGAGAAATCTACAGTAAAAGTAATAAAAATAGTAAAATGTTCTCCCTTCTGCTCGATCCCGTGAAGAAATCCTTTTCTTTATATGATATGCATGATATGCAGTGTTTATCAATCAAATAATAGCTAACTTATTAAAAATTGCCTTTAACCTGCAAAATGATTCCATAGCTTACTGATTTTCGGTGATTAATTCTACGTTTTGAATGTCGGTCCTTGGTTCAAATCATAACTACCATTAAGTCCCATCCTGTGAGAAATTCTATGAATATGTGAAAGTATTTTATTTGACAATAAATCTCAACAAACTCCAGAATTTGTGACAACAAATCCCAACGTAATGGTTATCTATTCAATGTGTTGTTCTTGATTGTTGATCGATACTTTGATCATCAACAGTTTGTTAATATCTTCATTAAAACACAATCTCTTTAAAACCTACAAAACTGTAACTACTTGACAATGATGGACATCTGGTAACTTCATTGTATTCCTATAGGTGAATAACTGGCAGCTTTTGGAATTGCTCTAACAATTAATGATCTCAACAAAAATTCTGCATTCTGGTAACGATCCCTTACTCATGGAAATATGAAAATAAAGAACAATGGCATTCCTTTTGAATGCGTGGAAGCTGAACATATTGGGTTTGACTTCTAACACGTAGTGCTATCGTATTCCTTTGAGAATCACCATATATGTAAAGGGCAGTTTGTCTTTTGCGAAATCTCAAGAAATATTAAAGGAGACAATCATATAATCACGAGTTAAGCTTATGGTCAAATTGGATACTATCGATCCTTCTCAAAATTATCACTTTCAAACTCTTAGACTTTTTATTTTATTGGTTCATGTAGTATCTTTTGAAAAGTCATGCCCTAAACGCATGGTCTTCCGGTTATTTCTTAAATAAGAAAACACAAGTTAATAAAAATAATAATATGCTTATATTGAAACTGATGTGTATTCTCTTTCACATCAACCAATGAACAATGGGACATGAGAATCCTTTGTTTGATATAAAAATAGTAAATAGAAGGTTTTGATAATAAATTTTAATTTGCCTTCAATCACATTAAAGGTATGAACGTGTACCCTTAGCCACAAAGTAGTTGGCATGGCTCATTTATGAAAAGTTATATTACTTATTTCTTACATTACTAAAAAAGGAGAATTAAATATAAATTTATCAAATTTATCAAAAGATTTACTTAATTCATTATAAAGGATAAAAAAGCTTTTGGTAAAACTTTATATTCAATTTGCCCTTTGTGAGGTAACTAGAAATAAATAATTAAAAAATAGAACCTTATAAACCATGAAGATCATCAAATAATCTTGTATGACTATGTAAAAATAAAACATTATATGTCAACGGTACACCATACCAAAATACAAGATCATCAAAATTTATTGAAAGAATGAAGAACAAGAGTTGTCAAGAAATGATATCGATGTTATTAAACCAAGCGAAAGTACGCAATTAACTTGGACAAGTTCAAATAAGGATATGCAAGCATTGTAAAGCAACCAGAATTCAAAAAAAGTCAAAGAACAATGATAAGTCAAACCATCAAATTCGTATCTCATGACAACCAAACCAAGAAGCAAGCAACCCAAAGGGTGAAGAATCAAAAGAAATAAATCCATAAAATTACCAAACAACTAACTAAAGTAAAAATAAAAAGCTAAGTATTTACAAAAATGTCTAATGGGGGCCCCTTTATTTGCAAAATGAAGGGGAGTTGTTGGGGTGCCAAAAAGGAGCTATCAATACAACCCACGAGGAAAGGTCATTTGTACCACAGCTATTTCAAATCACAATCCATTTCCCCAACCATGTACTGATCAAGTTGTGAAATAAATGTTTAAAACTTCCTAAAACTATGTTGCTAACATTCAAAGGTAAATATATAACTTCCACTTTCAAGGTCCCAACCATCACTCTCTGTGTCAACATCTTCAAATATTTAGTGTTTACATTAATTAGAAACACTTCACAAGAGTGAAAAAAAATTTAAAAGAAAAAAGATTGTTCCACATAAGTCATAAATTAATGGAAGGTGTATAAGAAAATAATTTATGTGCATGTTGATCAGCATAGATAAGATAATGCAAGGAAAATGTTGAAGCCAACAAAACTATATGGAATTTTTCTGCATTTAGTAATGCATTTGAACTTTCTTGTTTAATGTCAACCAAAGAAGGTGTTTAAAATATTTATGTTTCTTAGAAATCAATTGCAAAGTTTGAAAAGACCAAACGAATAAAGTAAGAGATGATGAATTTATCTCAAGGTGTAGGTCGCAAGATTTTCCATGACTAAATTGATGGAGACCAGAATCTGCAATTAAATTTTCCAACCAAAATTTTTGTTCAATTAATTCTAAAATTTGCATTTTCTAATAAAGGCTATGGCCAATACACTTTGTTGTTTTTTAAATAATTTCAAAATTCAACTCGTACTTTAGAAAAAATTTGTATGTAACATTTTGCATATCAGGTTGTTGTTCAATGGTGAAGATAATGTCGATTAAGAAACTTAAGCTAGGAAAGTTCTATTGATGTACATGTAACTTCGGAATGTATTTCATCTATGTATTTCATATATATTTTTTTGTACCCTTATTAGAGATGTGTTATTCCTCTATAAGGAAGTGTTGTCATGTGGATTGACAAGTGTCGCAAGTGTGTGTACTTGCCGATGGGTTATTAGACCACCATGTGTGGGGTCAGCCCTGAAATATATATTATATTGTGGATGTATCTAGATAGACAAGTCGGCCCCATAGTGTAACTGGGAAAACAGGTTAAGTATAAATAGAGATCGGGAGATCTCTATTTGTATCATTCAGAAAGTCACACTTCTCTCACTCAGAAAGTGGCGCACTAGTGAGGAGGAGGATCATCTGCTACTAGGAGACTATCTCAAGTGTATTTTGGTTGTACTTTGGTTGAGCCATTTCTCTCTCTATCTCTGGCGAAGTTGTGGGTTTTTCACCTTAGGATTTTCCCCAAGGAAACTCTGTGTCTCTTGTCTCTCATGCTTTTGATTCTTGTGATGCTTGTCATGCTTATTGTGATTGTTATGCATTGATATACTGTATATGTTATTCTCTCAGTAAATATCCAAGAGTATTGTGAATTAATGCTCAAAATTTAACATGGTATCAGAGCTAACCTGAGAAGAAGACATTTTGCAGTGACGAAAACTTGAGTTTCTTGTTTATTGGGTTTCTCTCCACAGATTTTGGAAAAGTGGTATAGTAGATTGAATCTACTCATCAAGGAGAATCTATCTGTCCAATCAGAATTCAATTCTGAGCATTTTCAAATTTGGCCCTAAAAATTAGGGTTTCCACAAAAATACGAATTTATGGAATCTGAAGACATAGCTCGAAGCTCCTTGCAAAAATAAAAGTTTAGAGATTTGGATCGATATTTTTAGCTAGGTAGATATCGGGGAAACTCAAACCCTAATTCAAGGCTCTCCCTAGTTAACCCGGGAGGACAAAAAGACAAATCTGAAGGGTAAAGCTTTGCTGATCTCAAATTCTGAATACACCAAGCTGATCAGCTCATCAAGGCGCATCTTTCGATTCGTTCAGAAAGTTGAAATTTACATTTTGAATTTTTAGGGTTTTTTCTCACAAACCCTAATCCAGGACGAGATCCATTTTTCAGCATTTCAAGTGGTAAGACCTAAATCTTTTCTATTTCCATTCGAAGTAATCTTTAAGATGTCTCACCACACCAAGCTTGAGGATAAGTTTGAAGGGGCTAATAAATTCTGAGCTTGGAAGTATAGGATTGGGTTAATCCTGGAAGAGAATGAGTTGGACTCATATATAAAAGAAGACATCCCTATCCCAGAGGATGAAGAGGCTAAGGTATTGCATAAGAAGAACTTGGTCAAGGCAAAGAGAATCATTGCTGATTCTATCAAAGACCATCTCATACCCCATGTGTCTTCTCTAAAGACACCCAAGGAGATGTTTGACTCTTTGATCAAGTTATTTGAAGGGAAGAACATAAACCGGAAGATGACTTTGCAGAATCAATTGAAAGGGGTCAAGATGTTGAATGGAGAAACCATTCAATCTTACTTCTCCAATGTCTCTCAGATCAAGGATCAACTTGAAGCTGTGGATGAAGTAGTAGACAATGGTGAAGTTGTTATGACCACTCTGAATGGCCTACCTAGGTGATGGGACTCCTTTATTCAAGGAATCTGTGCAAGAAAGAAATTTATCTCTTTCAGTAAACTATGGGAGGAATGCTCTCAAGAAGAATTTAGACTTGTAGCTCGTGAGGAAAAGATGGGAGGTGAAGATCAAGCTCTCGCAGCTCACACCAAAAGCAGCAAGCCCAAGAAGGAACACTCTCACTACAAGAGATCCTATCAAAAGAATAAGAAGGATCTAAGATGCTTCACATGCAATGAGAAGGGTCACTTTGCCTCAGATTATCCCAAGAACAAAAAAGATAATAACAACAACTCCAGCAAGAAGAAGAAGGGCAGCAAAAGAAACTTCCATGCTCATGCTACCGAGGATGATGAACCTCCAAAGAAGAAGGATAGGACAGAAAGTGATGATGACTCATCAAGTGAAGAAGAATATGTTCTAATCTATGCTCTCACAGGTACTATCTCCCATGGTTGTAATGACTGGTTAATTGAAAGTGGGGCTTCCAAACACATGACTGGGTTTAAGGAATCTTTTGTAAACCTATCTGAACATGAGTAACCCTATAAGGTGAAACTTGGGGATGATTATCAATACCCTATCAAAGGAAGTGGTGAAGCCTCCTACAACCTAGATTCTGAAAAATATTTGAAGATAAAAGAAGTACTTTATGTACTTGGGCTCAAGAATAACCTTCTCTCCATCTCTGCATTGGATGCAAAAGGCATAAGGGTTGAATTTGTAGATGGCCAAGTCCTAATGTGGACAAAGGGTAAAACTATTGATGATGCAGTGGTGATTGGAGAGCAAGAGGGAAGTTTGTACAAATTGAAGGGACAACCTGAACATGCCATGGTGACATAAAGACAAAGATTCATCCATAGTCCTCAATCACATAGAGGTATGTATAATTTGTTTTTGCAAAAGTTAACTAATGAGTTATGCAGGTCATTAAAGAGAACAAGAACACATTGCTAGACATAACTAGCAAATATGGTGACCAGGTATGTGTTTCTTATATCATAGGATCTATTATATAAGTATGCATGACATGATTGATGATGTTTATTCATGAAGTCATGGGTTTGAATAATTATGGGTATATGCATATTACGTGTCTTACCTTATTTAATGTTATGACTAACCAAAAGAGTCATAGGTTTGAGTAATCACAGGTTTAGACATGTTATGACTAACCATAAGAGTGCTATATAAACCTTGAATGCTAATGCTTATTAATTCTGTTTGAAATGATCATGACTATACATGCTTAAGATTATTGTGTTTTGATAATATTAAGATTATACTAATGAACGTTTGATTATGTATGAGACCTCGAGGATAACACAATGATGATACTAACAAGGATGCATAGGGATCGAGAATGAATATAAGTTCAAGAATAGGTAATCCAGAAAGCAAAGATCAAGAGGGAGTACACTCCAGTGGTTTCTACAAGGATGCAAATATTCAGAGGGAGTTGACCATCTCTCTACATTCCACAACATAAAGGTGTAGAAGAAACTACTTCGGATTAGGACTCCAGCAACTCCTGCAAGGAAGTAAAGACTCAGAGGGAGTCCACCCAACAAACAAACAAAGATAAGTATTTTAAATTGTCATTTCGTATTTGTTTGGTTAAATAATATTGTTCAATGATGTACATCCTTATGTTCCTAGATGAGTATTATGCATATTAGAATGATTGCATTAATGAAAAGCTTACTACTAATATACATTTGATGGGTAAGTAGGCCTATGGCATTGTACAACATTCCATTGCTACTTATCTAGAATGAAACCTCTTTGCTGACATGTTGGGAGTAGTGCAAACTCTTAACAATGTTCTGGTAGAGACTGGAAGGCATCTAGAAAGTTATGGAACATGGATAAATGTTGTATTGAAGCATTGGCTAAGATAATTGTGTGACTGTGTGACATATTTCTTTATGTGTAAGAATTTGTTCTGAAAATTATGAGATGTTTCTAATCATGCAATTTAACTTGCTTTGTAGGAAAGACTGTATACCTTCACCTACGAAAGAAGGACTACAACATTTGTTCCAGCAACAAAGATATCTATTGAAGATATTGAAGTTCCCAGGATATGGGAAGAATGCCATGATCCGTCGATCATGAAGAATGATGTTTGGGGTGTAGTCCCAAGACCTGAAGGGAAGTTTGTTATGAATTCCATATGGATCTATCAGATCAAGCATGCTGCAGATGGCAGCATGGAGAAATATAAAAGTGATGAAATGAAAAATACATCAGATGGATGTCAAGACTGCCTTCTTGAATGGTGTAGTTGAAGAGGAAGTATATGTGGAGCAGCCCCTCGGTTTCAAAATACATGACACGAAGTCATATGTGTGCAAACTAAAGAAATCCTTATATGGCTTGAAGCAAGCTCCCAGAACTTGGTATGGTAGGATGGACAGTTTCCTATCTAGTTTGGGCTTTACCAAGAGTAAAGCGGATTCCAACCTTTACTACAAGGTTGAGGAAGGGAATCCTGTGATTCTACTCCTGTATGTGGATGACTTATTTGTAAAAGGAGATGACAAATTGATTGCAGATACTAAGAGGAAGCTTGCTGTCGAGTTCGATATGAAAGATTTGGGAATGATGCATTATTTTCTAGGTATGGAGGTGTGGCAAAGTGCAGGTGGGATCTTCCTTGGTCAAGGGAAGTACACAGTAGATATCCTGAAAAGATTCGGGATGATGGATTTCAAGGCCATGGCCACACGTATGGCATTGAATCTGAAGCTTCTATGTCATGCTTCATCTAAGCCGATTGATGTCTCTATGTATCGTCAGATGATTGGGTCGTTGATGTACCTGACGAATACGAGACCAGATATTTGCTTTGCGATGAACGGATCGAGCCAGTTCCTGATAGATCCGAGGAGTGTTCACCTGGTTTCTATAAAGCATGTTCTGAGGTACTTGAAGGGTACAATGGATTATGGGCTCAAGTATGAAGCGAATCAAAAGTTTAACCTGCAGGGTTATGTTGATTCAGATTGGGCTGGTAGTGTTGCAGATAGGAAGAGCACATCTGGTTGCTGCTCCAGTATGGGATCATGTGTGATCTCTTGGTTTAGCAGGAAGCAGTCCTGCATAGCACTGAGTATAGATAAGGCACAATATGTTGAAACATATTCAGCTAGTTGTGAGGCAGTATGGCTACGGAAGCTACTGTCTGAGTTATTTGATCTCCCGTTGGATGCTACTGGTATCTTTTGTGACAACCGGAGTTGTGTGAAGCTATTCGAGAACCCAGTGTTTCATGATAGGTCAAAACACATAGAGATCAAATATCACTATATCAGGGATATGGTGCAGAGAGGAGATGTGAAGCTCCTGTACGTTGCGACGGACGAGCAGATTGCAGATGTACTGACAAAGCCACTTGCCAGGGTGAAGTTCAAGTACTTCAAGGAGAGGCTTGGCGTTCTTCAGATCAATGACACTTCGAGGAAGAAGTGATGGACACATTTGCTGAATCCATTGCAAGCATGTTGGAAGGAGGATCCTTCACATGGCTATGGATGTAAGTGTTGGATGATGAGCATTAGGATGATGTTCTATTTTCTCCTTTGTATGATCAGTTGGATCATTTATATATGTATGTACGCATCATGTTGGATGTTGGATATGATCAGTTGGATCATTTATATGTATATGTATGTACGCATCATGTTGGATGTTGGATATGATCAGTTGGATCATTTATATGTATATGTATGTACGCATCATGTTGGATGCTGGATATGATCAGTTGGATCATTTGTATGTATTTTGTATATGCATCATGTTGGATGCTTGGACCATGTATCTATATATTTATCAGGTGGATACATTGTATGATCAGGTGGATCATGTATGGTGATATGTATCATGTATTTGTATTTGTATCAGGTGGATACATTGTATGATTAGGTGGATCATGTATGATGATATGTATCAGGTAGATACTTGGTATGCATCAGGTAGATGCATTGTATTATCAGGATGATCATGGATGACGAGCTTCAGGATGTTGCTTCAGATGACATGCAGCAAGATGTTGCAGTGATGATGATCAGGATGATCATGTGTACATCAAGATGATGTATGGTGAGTATCAGGTTGATACTCTATGGCCGTGGATCAAGTTGTGTAGATAAGCATATAATTTGGCCCTTGGAGATTTGTAGATAGTCTTTTGAGGTTTTTCCTATGGCATATAATTTGGCCCTGGGATATCTGGAAAATGCTCTTTCGAGGTTTTGCTCTAGGAGGACATATAATTTGTCCCTGGGAGATCTGTAGATAGTATTTCGAGGTTTTTCCTATGGCATATAATCTGGCCATGGGATATATGGCAGATGCCCTTTCAAGGTTTTGTCCTATGGCATATAATATGTCCCTAGGAGATCCGATAGGTTGAGCTGTGTGCTCGTAATAAATCCTGGGATGCTATTGCGAGGTTTTTCCATGACCACATATAATCTGTCCCTGGGAGATCCTATAGGTAGAGCTATGTGCTTGTAACAGCTTGGGATGCTCTTGCGAGGTTTTGTGGTGACCACATATAATCTATCCCTGGGAGATCCTATAGGTAGAGCTATGTGCTCATAATAGTCTGGGATGCTTTTGCGAGGTTTTGTGGTGAGGTCTCATATAATATGGCACTGGGAGATCCTATAGGTAGAGCCGTGTGCTCGTAACAGCCTGTGTTGCTCTTTTGAGGTTTTGTGATGCACGTAATAAGTCCTGAGGATTCCACAGTATGGCCAGTAATGAAAAAGACCTACAGGTGGTGGGCCTACATCCAGTATGAAAAAGGACTGGCTCTGTATAACTTCCTATGATGAGTAGAGTAAGAGATTGGTTGAGATAGCAGTAGCAGTAACGATGACGATGATCTCGAGAAGAAGACTTGTCTAACAGATCCGTGTCGAGAAATACCTTCCTAGTTAAGAGGGAGTGTTGATGTATATGTAACTTTGGAATTTATTTCATCTATGTATTTCATATATATTTACTGTACCCTTATTAGAGATGTGTTATTCCTCTATAAGGAAGTGTTTTCATGTGGATTGACAAGTGTCGCAAGTGTGTGTACTTGCCGATAGGTTATTAGACCACCATGTGTGGGTTCGGCCCTGAAATATATATTATATTGTGGATGTATCTAGATAGACAAGTTGGCTCCATAGTGTAACTGGGAAAACAGGTTAAGTATAAATAGAGATCGGGACATCTCTATTTATATCATTCAGAAAGTCACACTTCTCTCACTCAGAAAGTGGCGCACTAGTGAGGAGGAGGATCATCTACTACTAGGAGACTATATCAAGTGTATTTTGGTTGTACTTTGGTTGAGCCATTGCTCTCTCTATCTCTGAGAAAGTTGTGGGGTTTTTCACCTTAGGGTTTTCCCCACGGAAACTCTGTGTCTCTTGTCTCTCATGCTTTTGATTCTTGTGATGCTTGTCATGTTTATTGTGATTGTTATGCATTGATATACTATATATGGTATTCTCTCAGTAAAGATCCAAGAGTATTGTGAATTAATGCTCAAAATTTAACAAGTGCTTGTAATTAGTGGTTCACTTTTAGGGCCATCTTGCCAATGAAAACAGGTACTTGTGGCACACAAAACATGCAGGCCAATTGTAATAGTTTTGGAGTTTAAACGAAACACTTCCAAAGAGAGAATCAATTGACTATGTTAGTTGTCAATTGTAATGCTTCTCATGTTAATGGAAGCACATTCAAAAAAAGAAAATTCCAAGTAAAGTCATAAATTCAAAAGAAGTTATAGATGCCAATACCTTTTGTTAATGTTGATCAACATATATAAGCTACTGCACAAAAAAACTTGACACTAAAAGAACTGTCTGTCATTAGCATATTCAGTGATGCACTTGAATTGTCTTGTATAATACCAAAGTAGGGGTTTGAAATATTTATGTTGCTCAGAAATCAATTCCAAAGTTTGAAAAGACAAAAACATTAGTATGAGATGATAAATTTCATTGGAAGTGTCGCCAGCAAGAGTTTTCATCAAATAATCGATAAAGAGATCAGACGGTTCAACATTGAAATTAAATTTTCCAAATAAATATTCGGTTGTTCACCTGTTTCCCTGGCAGAGCCCCCACCTATATCTTCAATTTCATGATAATGTGGTCGACCCCTCAAAATCCCTGTATACTCCAGCAAAGAAGATAATGGCACCTGAATTACATTTGCAGCAGAGAAACACATCCCATATCTTCTAGAGCCATTGTTCCTAAACCTTTATGTGCTCGTGCTAGAAGTTTCCATTTAAATTTAAATTACAGCGCCTTGAATTGGGGTTTATTTGTTTAAATCATAGAACCTCGACTTAGGGTTTGGTAGATATAATGTCTAATAAATATAGAAGGCCTTTTGATGCCTCGGTTGTGCAGGTTAGATGCAAAAGATTCTAGAATTTTCCAAGACACTCAACAGAGGAAGAAAACCCAAGTCGAAAGGCTTCGAAAGAACCTGCGCAAGGGAAGTTCTATCCCCAACCTGTTTGGTGTGGTGATCCCCCATGGATATTAGGCCTCCGGTGGCACTCTAAGAGTAGATGAGTTGACCTATGATGTCAATTTCCTAGTCATGGAAAATCTAGGTAAGGATATGGTAATGCTAAGCTAACCTAAAATATTTTAGGAAAGGGAAACTAAACTAAGTTGATCCTATTCTAAAATGAAAGTTATTTTATGTGCAGATTGGTCTTGAGATGTGATTAAACAAGTAATTGAACAACTTAACAAAAATGCCTTTAGTTGTTTTACTTGTTAACTTCAAGTATTATCAGTTAATGAAAATCAAATGACCATCTTTCAAATATTCATGCTCATTCAAGATCCAGTCTGTAATCACTCTGTTAATTAAAAAATTAACAATGACTATTTGAATTCATATGCACCGAATCATTTGCAGAAATAAAACATGAAATTACTTATATTGAAAAAATCAATGAAGCACTTTGGAACATAAACCAGTCATATAGAGAAATCAATACAACAGATTTGTGCATTATAAGATGTTTAGCAAAAGATCAGATACATAATAGATGACAATTTGAAGTGTAAATCAGAAAACTCTCAAAGAAATTTAAGGCATAACAGAAGATAGGTTAAAAGATGACTTTACTATATGAAGAGGTCTTGGACTGAAATTACAAAAAAATATCTGCTTAACAAAGTATCCCTTGGTCCAGTCTTCTGCTGACTTACAACTCCAAAATTACCAACCCTTAACTACGAGAGGTATCCTTCTTTAAGTAATTACAACAGAGTCCCAAAAATAGATATCCCTAGAAAACAGAGATTACAAAGTCGGATCAAACTACAGATCCAGGAAATCCTGCAATTTCTCATATATGTCTAATGACTTGTCTATATTTGAGAAACTGACAGATTCTAAAGCTAACTAAACATTGCACACATTATTCTCCATGTCATGTCTCGCCAACTTGTTCCAAGTGCGAAGATACATACGAATCTTTCCTTCCATAACGACCGGTTCTCTAACCAGATCATCCACATCTTGAATGCTGACTTGTTCAAGATTTCGAATCTTCTGTGCGAACTCCTCGCGCCTGCTCTCGAGCTCTTCTAGTCTGCATTTTGGCGGCAAAGTTTCTAGGATAGGAGTCATTAAAGGTAATCCCAGAACATGCATAATGTTGTCAACCACATATCATCGCTTGGTGCAGATATCTTTTGATTTATTAATAGTTTCTTCTGTTGTTTCATTATAATCAAACCAAGTATTTAGAGAGCCTTTGATATTTTTGAATTGGAAACTATTGAGGATTGGGATATCTATTGGTGCATTCTTAACATACCCCTACCATTCACTGATTTCCTGCTGAGCTTTAAAAGCTAGGAGTCTCTTCTCCTTTTGTTCTTCAAGGGTGGAGGACATCTTGGAAAAATTAATGAAGTTCTCCCTGATTTCATCCAAAGTAATATACACTTTCTCCAAAAGCTTATGATGATCTTGATTCACCTTGATGACCAAATTCTTAAAATCACAGGGTGTAAACTTGAGAAAACTTGAGGAGGATGCACTTGCAGTTGCATCCTCAACCTGCTTTTCCAAGGAAATTATTTTTTCAACATCAATGAAATGCTGAGATTGTGAAAGACTGAGTTCAGTGAGAAGAGTGGCATTCTTTTGTTCTAGGTCTTGCAACTTACTCGCGCAATTTTTCCTGAGATCAGCCATATCAGACGAATGTTGGTTTTTATCTTTAGCCAATTCCTCTTTCAGGACTTTGATCTCTTCATCCCTGCGGTCAACTTTCCTATCCAAACCTTGAACATAATCCCAATTAGCATTGGCAAAGGCTCCTAAGGCTGCTGCTACTTCAATTACTTCAATTCTCGGATTATTTGTCTTGGGAGCCCATATTACTTGAACTGGTTCAGGTGCTTCCAAACCATCTTGACCTTGACCTCTTTTCCTAGTCTTTCTTATCAATGTCTTATCATCCTTGCTATAGAAGTAATTCCCAAGGGGAACTATAGCTTCATCTGTGTGTTCAACCATTGACTGTGCGGAAGTAGAAGTGACACTAACTGTTGAGATCAATGAAGGTGTTTGGGTAATAACAGAGGTAGGAATAGGTATGGTAACTTGAGTAGTAACCGAAGATGTAATGATAGCTTGAGTAACTGACACAGCTGGATCTAGGGAAGGGATTTCTACAAAGGCTTCAGATAATGGAACCTGAGTATCAACATTAGCTTCTAGAAGTGGAAGTTGACTATGAACTTTGATGGGTGAAGATGGTGGGGAAATCTTAGAAGATACATCAGTAGTGGTTGTTGATAAATTGACCATGGGTAACTGCAGAGGGACATCCGAAGGCTATACTTCTGCAGCAATAGACAGTGGAATTGGTAAAGGGACTAAGCATTCGGGTGATGGAATAGTGATGTCATGGAGGGTGTTGAACATGAGTGATAAAGAAACAGGAGGTGTTCCCCCTAAAGTTAGAGTAGAGGCTGGTTGAACAGATGGTAGTGTAAATGCTGATAATGCTATGCCAGGAGCAGCATTAAATTCCAACATTGATTGCTCAGGGAAGGACTGATTCATATCAATGCTAGCCAACAGTTCAGTTACAGTCTTAGGATCTTCAATGACTTCTTTTGTTACTTGTATCAAAAGAGGTGGAACCACTTCTTCATCATAGTCTATTATGTCAACTGTAGGAACCTGTGAGGAGGAAGGTAAGATTTTCTACCTCTTAGCAGGGCTAGCCTAAGTTATGACGAGCGGACTGTAGCATCATCTTAGCTTCTTCGTTAGCTTTCTCTTAAGAGGGTTCCCCTAGAGGAGCTTTACCTTTGTTTCCATCAGGGAATGTAATCATGAGAGGAGTATTGGTCTTCTGAGCCTCTTTCTCTTCTCTGTCTCTCCTTGCTTGTTCAATGATGTTCAGCTGCATGGCCATGTAACTCAAAACTCCAACCTTAAGCTCATTCTGGTACTTTAAAATGTCCTGTTGTTCTTTCAAGTCTTTTTCTCTAGATAGCACCTCTAAGAATGTGTCCACCCCTTGGTACATGCAGTCATCTGGAACTAACTCATGTGCATAATTTATTTTCATATGTACTTGCTTGAGGTGTGCATCCAGGAGCTTCTTGGGGTCATGTTTCCTTTTTAGGGCAGTACCTAATCTCAAGGCAGTTATCTGGTCACCTAGAATTGTAGCCCAAGTTGAAGTTGGGATAACCAGCTGGCCAAGATTAAGAGGAAACTTAGGCCAACCTTTCTTCTTGGGACCTGTGAGCTTCTTATACATGCCATTAGTGACAGTTTGAAAAGAAACTTCCTGTATTACCATCCTGTCTAGGCAATCCTGGGAAGGAAGTGTACAATGTCACTTCCCCAAATCCTAATGTATGAAAAATACTCACCTACACACCAATCACCCATGGTGTTGATGAAATTCTTAGCATTATTTGAGAATGCAGTTGGTTGTTTCCTGAAAATATTGAAATAGATGGTGCCCATGAAGTGGTCACAAATGTCATATACCAAAGGTAAAAAATTATCTTCCCATAATGCCGAAGGATAAATGTGCACACGAGGATCCGAAGGAGTCCAATTCCAACCCAAGTTAGGGTACTGGAACTCTGAACAAAAAACATCAAGGACATATGCAGACAGAAAAAGGGTGGTTTCTTATGAGCTGGAG
This sequence comes from Larix kaempferi, assembly GCA_027924585.1. NCBI lineage: Eukaryota > Viridiplantae > Streptophyta > Pinopsida > Pinales > Pinaceae > Larix > Larix kaempferi. The sequence continues at coordinate 42,682 of BSBM01003261.1, forward strand.
CCTTTTGATATTCATGAATGGAATTCTTCAGTTCAGCCTACAGGATGGAGGCCCATGGGAAAGACTCACCCATTAGTAGCACATGATGTGCTATGGGTGCCCATTCTGCTTTGGAAAGAGAACAATTCGGTAGACCAAAAAGCCTACAGAGCATGGATTCTAGTAAAGAGTAGGGTTCCTTAAACCAAATGATGGGATAGAGGTTATTGTCCTTTGGCACAAAAGCGTTCATCTAAGAATCCATGACCTGATCATCTCGTTAAAGTTAAAACGGGTTTTGGACAACTGTATGAAATCAGGGGAGAGAGTTTGCACGTGTGGTTTCAAAGCAAAAGCTCGTACAAAAATCTCTAGGAGAAAATGCATTAATTGGCACTCCATGCTATTGTTAAAACAACGGTCTTTAACACTGGCATTCTCAATTATCCATTTTACAGCATCTTAGTAAGGTAGGATAGCAAGGCGCACAGCAATAGCATGAATTTGGGAAGCCCTAATTCTCTCATACACTAGTCTATCGTTCTCAATATGAGAAAGGTCGTCATTATAAAAAATGGCGTATATTTTCAACCAATCTATCTGGTATGTCTCAGTGACTCGCTCATTGGTGTCAGAGAGTAAACCAAAATTAGGGTCTTTGACCAGGGGATCTCTGAGTGGCATTTTAGAATGTGTACCTTTTGACATGGCGAAAGAGCTTGCAATTTCTGATCAACGAGAAAATTAAAATCAAAATCAATCTAAAAATAGCAAAAATTGTAAACGGGAAGTAATAGAATGACAGTGAGCTTACCCAAAATAGTAGACAAAATGGAAAAATGGCGCTTTCCACGCATCAATCCACATAAAAAACAACAGTGCGATGGAGTAATTCTTTGAATGTAAAAAAAATAGAAAAAAACCCTATTTATTGAATCAACCAGATTAAAAGATGACCCTAAGACGAGAACAGATGGACGGATGAGATTAACTGAAGAGGGATGTGAGGTCACACGAAAAGCTTATTCAAAAAAAATTATTAAAGGATACCGAAAGCCGCAACCCGACAATTGCAGGTTGCGGGTTGCGGGGTTGCGCAAACAGCAAGTTGAAAAAAGAGTTCCCGAAAGCCAAAAGCAGCCATTCTGGGTTTGGGGTTTCGGGGATGACCATAATAAAAAATGAGAAACATGTTCCTGAAAGCCGCAACCCGATACTTTCGGGTAGCGGGTATCAGGAATGACACACTCATAAACCCAAAAAAAGACTTCTTGAAAGCCAAAACCTGACAATTGCGGGTTGCGGGTTTCGGGAACGCGCAACAAAAATAAAAAGGCATAGCCCAAAAGCCAAAAGCCGAAATTGCTGGTTTTCGGGTTTCAGGATATTAATTTCCCGAAATTATTTATAAATGGAATAACCCGAAGCCTACAATTATCGGGTTGCGGGTTTCAGGTTGATGAAAACCAAAGCTCGAAAGTGAAATCCCGCAACCTGCAACTATCGGGTTGCGGGTTTCAGGTTTCCTAAACTCAAAACAGGGCAAACAAATCTCGCAACCCGCAACTCTCGGGTTGCGGGTTTCGGGAACATAAATTCCAAAGCTGTAAAACAAAGACCCCGCAACTCAAAACTGTCGGGTTGCGGGTTATGGGTCTCCTAGCTGTCAGGTTTCGGGTTGATGAAAACCAAAGGTAAAATACTCAAAATTTGAGGAAATTTACAAACTAGACAGGTAGAGATCATCCGAAAAGAGAAAAACATGCAAGACAAAAGTATGGGTGAGAAAACTAAACAAGTGAAAACTCAAATTCTCAGATTTGCAGAGTACACTCAGCAAAATACCCTTGTGTTTATTGAAAATGGGGTTCCCATGCTTCAGCTAAGCATGGGATTTGTTGTGCCCACAACAAATGGTGACTGTCTGGGAAGAGCCAGTTATCTCTGCAATGAAATTCAGTTAAATGAATCATGTTAGCCGCATCACTTTTTCAACCTAAATTTTCCAAAAAATGATCACAAGAGAGGAAGTTAACGAGCATGGAACATGAAATTCATAAATCCCCATATATGATCATGTTGAGAATAATGCAAATCTAATAAGGGGGTGGAAGAAACAATGGAGATCCTTCACCGTTATGTAATCATGGAGAAGCATCTTGTGTTGAACCTAGGCACATACTTGAAAATGCTCCTGGATATCCTAATTACACATCACTTTGATTTATCGGGATTTTATTTACATGCAACATTTCATGAGGTTCTTCTTTTTTTTCCTTTTTTTTTTTAAATTTGAAAAATGATTGTGTATATAAGACCATTGCCCTGACTTGGTGATCAGATATAAGCAGTTCCATTCACAAGCAAAATTCAGAAACTGATCAAGCCAACTCGACAACGAGACTCCTTGTCTTCCAGTTGGAATATTAAAAGCAACTATCATGGCTTGGAGACCATATTGTGATAGTTTCAGTCAAAATAAAACCGATGCTCATGGCAGGGATGGCTTGCGATAAGACCCCCCTATCCCTATATGCACAAGCATCTTTAAAAATGAGCAAACCAAACTTTATTAGGTTGAAAATTACAAGGCACTACCATGGCTTGGTGACCATATTGGTAGTGTTACTCACCGATGCTTTATTGATCATGAATGGACTGACCTGTGATAGGATCTCCCAACTCCTAGAAAAACTGAAAGTCATCTTCCAAGTGTGGTGGCTTGATGTGAAGGTGATTGTAAAAGGATCCAGAGAAGAACAAGCTGTATAGGTTATTATGATATGCAGCTTGAACAATGAAACATGAGACAATGGAGACTCTGCTATTCTCTAGACCCCAATTAAACAGATAAGACATGTGTAAGATAATGACCATTGTGAAGAGATATCATTTTAGGGTTCTGCAATCATTAGCTGTGTGCCCTTTGTTGAACAACCTCGGGAAGAGGACAAAATTATGGCTGGCAGACAGTTATAAAACCCAAGCTGAAATTATCACCGAGAGAGAAACTGATCAATGAGTATTGCCAACTATGTGGAGTTTAAAGCAAACAAATTAAAACAAAGCAGACAAACCAATCAAGACAAGAAAAAGAAAAACAAACCTATGTACAAGTACATCATCCAGATCAAACAAAATGCTCTTTGAGGAGTGAAACATTCACTGGATAAGTGTCCACAATTCCTTCCAGTGTCTGTAATCGAACAGTACGAGGACCCATCTTTTCTGTAACAATGAAAGGTCCTAGCCAGAGGCATTGAAACTTGGTTTACTGGTTTTTATCTTTGTGTTGTTTGTCCCATATTAAAACCAAGTCTCCAATAGAAAATTCCCTTCCAGATGAAGATTTTTCATCAAACCATATTTTCACCATCTGCTGATTATGATACAACTTGTTTCTATCCACTTCTCTATCTTCCTCTAGTTTAAGTAGAGTTTCAATTCTCTGCTGGAGGGGAGAAGAATCATCTTCTTGGACAGACTAGGCTAACTGTAGTGAAGGAATGGTGAGGTTAGTAAGAAGAATGGCTTCTTTTCCATACACTAGACAATAAGGATAATTTTCAATTGCTTCCTTTGGAGTAATCTGATCTGCCCAAAGAGCATTATCGAGCTATGTATGCCAATCTCTATGCTGAGAGGCCACAGTTTTCTTCAAAACGTTGATCAAATTTTTATTCGAAGACTCAGCCAACCCATTACCCTGTGGGTAGTAATTGGCAGAAAATTTGAGTTTCATCCCCTTTTCAAAAGCATATTCAGTTATGTCAATTGAGGAGAAATAAGATGCATTATCAAAAATTAGAAATTTTGGAGTACCAAATTGTGAGAGTATATGACTGTCTAGGAAAGAAATGACTTGGGAGGAATTACATTGCTTAAGTGAGACTACCTCCACCCATGTGGTGAAGTAGTCAGTTGCTGTGAGAATGTATTTGTGTTGAAGGGATGAAGTAGGATTTATGGGCTCGACAAAATCAATCCCCCATTGCTGGAATGGAAACTGAACGGTGACTGGTTGCAATGGGAAAGCGGGTTTCTTGAACTTCCCTATGCATTTATGACATGGTTCACACCTCCTTACATTGGCATAAACATATTTAAACAACGTAGGCCAGTAATACCCAGCTCTGAGAATCTTATGAGCTATTGTCTCACCTGAAAAATGACCTCCAGCTAGTCCTGCATGAAATTTGAATAAGATGTCATCAGTTTCATGAATTTCTAAACACTTAAGAAAAACCCCATCATAGTTTTTCCTAAACATAACTTCATTAATAAAATGATAAGGTGCAGCCTTTAATCTCAAGGCTCTTCGTTTCTTAAAGTCCAAGGTTTCAGGAACAAACCCATTATTCAGGAAAAATTTGATATGATCATACCATTCTAATGTCGGGGCATCAATATCATTGATAGAACCTATAGGAATGTCTTCTTCCTGTTCCCATTCAATTTGCTGCTGCTGGGGATCGTTAGATTGATCAGTAAGAAGGAAAAGGCCTTGACCTTTGAAAATTTTGGTTGGCCTTATTTCCAAATCATACTCTTGTAGAGCAGTCATCCAATGGGCTCTTTTTTCGCCCAACTCCTTCTGCATCAGCACATTTCTAATAGCAGAATACGGGACAATGACCTTTGTTCGAGATTTTAACAAATAAGGACTGTAATGTTTTAGACTTGTAAAATGCGTAGGTTTGTTTGTCAATTTGTGAATAGTTGAGCTCTGTACCCTTGAAAGTTGAACTCATGAAATAGATTGGGATGTCCGTATTGTTATCCTGTTTTTGGGTCAAGACAGCTGCATAGGAGAAATTAGTGGCGAAAGTATAGAGAATAAAATATTTATCAAAATCCGGGTACATAAGAGCAGGAGCTTCAGCAATAGCCTTACGAATTTGTACGAATGCATCCCTTTGTTCTTGTGACCATGTGAACTATACATGTTTCTTAACTAAATGTTGTAAAGGTTTAACTATCTGATCAAAATTAGGTACAAACCTGCGTACGAAGTTGATCTTACCCAAGAAGGACTGCATTGCTTTAAACGAACCTGGTAAGCCGATTTTTGAAATTGCGTTTGTGCATTCGGGGTTGATGATCATACCTTCTTTTGAAATGATGAAGCCTAACAACTTCCCTTCTGTTACTGCGAAAATGGATTTCTTGGGGTTCAAGGAAATCCCAAATTTCCTGCAACGTTCGAAAATATGCTTAAGAGCAAATAAGTGTTCATGTTGTTTTTTTGAAAATATGGTAATATCATCTAAATAAACCATGACAGAATTATGTGTTAAACCTCAAAAAGCTATATCCATAGCTCTATGAATGGTGGCTTCTGCATTAATCAAACCGAAAGGCATTCACCTGTAGGCAAAGGTGCCCCAAGGGGTTCTGAAAGCTGTCTTTAATTGATCATCTGGAGCAACCATAACTTGGTTGCACCCTGAAAAACCATCTAGGAGAGAAAACATTTCTTACCCTGCTACCTTTTGGAGAATTTGTTCCATGGGGGGAACAGGGTAGTTATCTTTTTCTGAGTCCCAGTTCAAATTCCTGGAATCGACCCACAATCAGATTTCACCACTTTTCTTGCCTACAGGCACCAAATTGGCTATCCACTATGTATGCCTCACCGAAAAAATAATTCGGGATGTGAGTAGCTTTTCCAGTTCTTTTTTCACAAAAGACTCTAAACTGGGATGCATTTTCCGCAGCTTCTGTTGATATGGTTTAACTTCTAGCTTCATGGGTATATTATGGTAGATGACACTAGTGTCAAATGTTTTCAATTTGTCATAGGTCCAGGTGAAGACATCTTTATATTCTTTACACAGTTTAATGATAGCTCGCCTTTCTTTTGGGGTGCAATCTGTTGGTTGTGGAGCCAGATCTTCTAGTCTCATAGATGATATTGTATCAGCCGTGTTTGTACTCTAGTTCTATATGATATGTAGGTGGACTGTACACTCACCCCAGCGGGGGGGTGTGGGGGGGAATCGCCCCCCCACGGGGTTCCAGGTGGGTCCGGGGGCAACGCCCCCGAAGAAAAAATTTTGGGGCTGTTTTTTCGCCAGCTGTTTTGCGGGCCCATGGTTTTGGGTATTCCGTGGTATTTTCCCATTGTATTTCCCTTATAAAAGAAAGACATTGTAATACGGCTAGGGTTGTTGATGTATTAGGTTTTATGCATTGTAAAGATCTTTGAGATCGAGAGAGAGACTGTGAAACAGAGAAGAGGAAGTGCAGCGGTTGTGCTGCAGGTTGTATCCCTTCGACTTACTGGACGGTAATAATAATAAGGACTGGCAAATTCAGTGTGGATGTAGCCCAAGTTGGGTGAACCACGATATATCTGTGTCTCTCTTGTAATGTGTATGTGTGATTATATTTGCATTTCTGTTTATTGTTATTGCTCTGCGATCCTGTTTTTCTAACAATTGGTATCAGAGCCAAAGGTCTATTTGGCAGATAAACCCACAGGAAGCTAGGGTTTCTGGTTCGAGTGGGAGCAATGGCAGAAGAAGGAAAGTTTAAGGTCGAGAAGTTTAATGGCCAAAACTTCGGGTTATGGAAGATGCAAATGGAGGACTATCTGTACTAGAAGGATATATTCCTACCGTTGGGAGGAAAAGCAAAGCAGCCGACGACTATGAAGGACGAAGAATGGGTGGTTCTTGACAGAAAGGATCTGGGAACAATACGGTTGAGCTTGGCTTCGTCGGTGGCTTTCAATATCTCAAAAGAAACGACAACAGAGGGTTTGATGAAAGCACTGGGTAAGCTGTATGAAAAACCCTCGGCTTCCAACAAGGTATTTCTAATGAAGCGTTTATTTAATATGAAGATGTCTGAAGGTGGATCTGTTACTTATCATTTAAATGAGTTTAATACGGTTACAAATCAGCTAAGTTCTGTAAGTGTGAAATTTGATGATGAGGTTAGGGCTCTTCTAATCTTGTGTTCATTGCCAGAAAGTTGGAAAAGCTTGGTCATGGCTGTAAGTAACTCTGTCTCTGGTTCAAACACCTTGAAATTTGATGATGTTATTGGTGTTATTCTTAGCGAGGAAATGCGAAGAAAAAGCACAGGTGAGACATCAGGTAATGCGTTGACCATGGAGAGCAGAGGAAGACAAAAGGAGAGAGGAAAGAGCCAAGGTAATCATGGAAAGTCTAAAACGGGCAGATCCAAGTCCAGACTGGGAAAGATAGAGTGTTGGAACTGTGGAAAGAAAGGACATCTGAAGAAAGACTGCAAATCTCTAAAGAAGAAAGGAGATGCGCAGAAGGAAACTACCCAGGAAGCAAATGTAGCAGGTGATGTGTTACAAGATGCTTTGATTCTTGCATTAGATAATACTAGTGATTATTGCGTAGTAGATTCAGGAGATTCATGTCATGCTACACCCCATAGGAAATACTTTCATGAGTATGTTCCTGGTGACTTTGGACATGTTTTATTGGGTGATGATGAGCCATGTAAAATTGTTGGAATGGGTAAGGTATGGATAAAAGTTAAGAATGGAACTGATTGGTTGTTGAAAGATGTTAGGCATATTCCTGCTATGAAAAGAAATCTGATCTCAACAGGGAAGTTGGGAGATGGTGGCTGTCTATCTACGTTCAGAGAAAAGTGGTGGAAGATCACTAAAGGATCAATGGTGATAGCAAAAGGAGACAGAGTAGGTACGTTGTATTTATGTCCTCATAATACTGACCATTCTATCTCTTTAGCTTCCACAGGAACAGATACAGCATTGTGGCATCATAGGCTTGGCCACATGAGTGAGAAGGGGATGCAGATTCTCCACTCAAGGAAGTTGCTGCCGGATTTGAAGCAGGTAAGTTTGGAATTCTGTGAAAACTGTGTTTATGGAAAACAGAAGAGAGTCAGATTTCTCAACGTTGGGAAACAGAAGAAGAATGAAAAATTAGAGCTTGTTCATACAGATGTATGGGGACCGGCTCAGGTACAATCTCTTGGTGGCTCTCATTATTATGTTACATTTATTGATGATGCAACTAGAAAAACTTGGGTTTATTGCATTAGACAGAAATCTGGTGTGTTTGCTACTTTTAAGAAGTGGAAAGCTTTGGTTGAGAATGAGACAGGAAAAAGATTGAAGTGTCTCAGATCTGATAATGGAGGTGAGTACTGCGGCAAGGAGTGTGATAGTTACTGTTCATACCATGGGATTCGTAGAGTTAAGACAGTCCTAGGAACACCACAGGAAAATGGTGTGTTAGAAAGGATGAACAGAACGATCATGGAGCGTGCAAGGTGTATGTGACTGCATGCAGGGTTGCCCTTACAGTTTTGAGCGGATGCTGTAAATATTGTTATTTATTTAATAAACAGAGGACCTTCAAGTGCTTTGGATGGTGGTATTCCAGAGGAAGCATGGATAGATAAAAAGGTAAACTACTCATTTCTGAGAACGTTTGGTTGTGAAGCATTTGTCCATATTGATAAAGAAAATAGAACAAAGCTTGAAGCTAAATCCAAGAAATGTACCTTTATTGGATATGGGGTTGATGAATTTGGTTATCGTTTATGGGATTATGAAAATAACAAAATCATCAGGAGTAGAGATGTGATATTCAATGAAAAGTTCATGTATAAAGATCAGTTGCAGGGAAAGAAACAGGAAAAGGGAAGCACAGAGTACATAGTGCTTGATGAAGTTAAAGAAAATGAAGTTCCGAAGGTGCCAGAAAATCAAGAGCAGCAGCAAGTACCTGAAACTCCTGCAACTGTAAGAAGATCTACCAGGTTAAGTAGACTCCTTGAACGATACTCTCCTTCAATGTATTATTTATTGATGACTGATTCTGGTGAACCAGAATGTTATGAAGAAGCAATGCAGGTGGAAACTAGAAAGAATTGGGAGAAAGGCATGGATGAGGAGATGGACTCATTGGTAGGAAACCAGACTTGGGATTTGGTTAAGTTGCCTGCTGGTAAAAGAGCATTGCAAAACAAATGGATTTACAGGTTGAAGGAAGAAGAAGGAGGTAAGAAGCGGTACAAGGCTAGACTTGTTGTAAAGGGGTTTGCACAGAAGAAAGGTATAGATTTTGATGAAATATATTCTCCTGTTGTTAAGATGACTTCAATTAGGACTATCTTAAGTCTAGTGGCGGTAGAAGATTTGCATCTTGAACAGTTAGATGTAAAAACAACCTTCCTCCATGGGGATTTGGAGGAAGAAATATATATGCAGCAGCCACAAGGATATGAGGTCAAAGGTAAGGAGGATCTGGTATGCAAGTTGAAAAAGAGCTTGTATGGCTTGAAGCAAGCTCCAAGGCAGTGGTATCTAAAGTTTGACAGGTTTATGACAGAACAAGGTTATAGTAGATGTCATTCTGACCACTGTGTTTATTTCAAGAAGCTAGACAATGGAAGATATATTATCTTGTTATTGTATGTGGATGACATGCTTGTTGCAGGGTCTGACATGCAGGATATAAATGTACTCAAAAGGAAGCTAGCTAATTCATTTGCGATGAAGGATTTGGGTGCTGCAAAGCAAATCCTTGGTATGAGAATAACAAGAGACAGGAAAAATCGCAAACTGACATTGTCTCAAAGTGAGTACATACAAAAGGTGTTGGAGAGGTTCAGAATGCAGAATGCAAAACCTGTAAGTACACCTCTGGCTAACCATTTCAGTCTAAGAAAGGAAATGTGTCCCAAGACACAAGAAGAGACAGATTACATGTCCAAGATTCCCTATCAATCAGCAGTTGCCAGTTTGATGTATGCCATGGTGTGCACAAGACCAGATATTGCACATGCAGTGGGAGTTGTGAGCAGATATATGAACAATCCAGGTAAAGAACATTGGAAGGCAGTACAGTGGATTCTCAGGTATTTGAGAGGTACTACTACTGAGGCATTATGTTTTGGAGGTTCAGACACTATTCTACAAGGATATGTTGATGCAGATATGGCAGGTGACAAGGATAGCAGGAGGAGTACCACAGGGTATGTGTTTACTGTAGGTGGAACAGCAGTAAGCTGGATTTCGAAACTACAGAAGGTTGTTGCACTTTCAACAACAGAAGCAGAGTATGTTTCCATTACAGAGGCTAGCAAAGAGATGATTTGGTTGCAGAGGTTTATGGAGGAAGTGGGTAAGAAGAAGAAGGATAGCAGATTGTATAGTGATAGCCAGAGCGCCATTCACCTTGCAAAGAACTCAGCATTCCATTCCAGTACTAAACATATATAGCTCAAGTACCATTTCATACGCTCTGTTCTGGAAGATGAACTGTTAAAGTTGGAAAAGATACATACTAGCCAGAATCCTGTAGACATGTTCACAAAGGTAGTGACCAGAGAGAAACTGAGTTCGTGCTCGGTTTCAGTTGGCCTTCTAGCATGAAGGTGAAGAGGAGAAATTTGCCAATTCAAAGTCCAGCAAGTGCAGCAGCGGTGGAGTTGCTGTGATCAGTCTCCAAGTGGGAGATTGTTGGTTGTGGAGCCAGATCTTCTAGTCTCATAGATGATATTGTATCAGCTGTGTTTGTACCCCAGTTCTATATGATATGTAGGTGGACTGTACACTCACCCCAGTGGGGGGGCATCGCCAGCTATTTTGTGGGCCCATGGTTTTGGGTATTCCGTGGTATTTTCCCATTGTATTTCCCTTATAAAAGAAAGACATTGTAATACGGCTAGGGTTGTTGATGTATTAGGTTTTATGCATTGTAAAGATCTTTGAGATCGAGAGAGAGATTGTGAAACAGAGAAGAGCAAGTGCAGCGGTTGTGCTGCAGGTTGTATCCCTTCGACTTGTTGGATGGTAATAATAATAAGGACTGGCAAATTCAGTGTGGACGTAGCCCAAGTTGGGTGAACCACGATATATCTGTGTCTCTCTTGTAATGTGTATGTGTGATTATATTTGCATTTCTGTTTATTGTTATTGCTCTACGATCCTATTTTTCTAACACAATCAATTCCTAAATTGATGAAATGGGGCTCTTGCTCAGTCCCTAAATTGACTTGCTCGTAATTAAGTGAAGAGCTCTGTGTTTTACAATTGGTTTTTTGTTTGAACTTGTCTTACAAATAGTAAAACCTCTCCAAATTAATCACAGACTTTGGGATGACATTCGAGGAATCCGAAAGGGATTTTTCATGTTCACCCTCTTCTATAGCCATATCCTGAAATGTGTCCTGGTTTTTATAAAAATCAAGTATCTATTGATCATCATTGAATACTTTCTAGTTTGTCACGTTATCTGGTATGGAAGGCCTATACATTAGTTCTATTGAGAATGTTTGAGGAGATAGGCCCTCTGGTGGAATCAATCTGGAAGCTATATTTTCCAACAAGTCAGCATTGAAGATCTGAGACCTAGGAACTAAATTAATATTGAATGCAATAAAAGGGATGGTGAGATCTCTTACCAATTTTGGATAATTCGACAGGCAAGGGGAGAGGCAATGTATCTTATTCCTCACATGTTTCACAATTATTTCTGAATCTCCAAAACAATGAATGATCTGTACTTTCAAGTCAATATCCTTTTTCAGTCCCTGTATCAGGGCCTTATACCTAGCCACATTGTTAGTACAATAAAACTCTAATTTGCATGCAATCATAGTTTTTGTTCCTTTTGGATCTATACGAACACATCCTGCACGAGCTCCATCCTTAGATTTTGAGCCGTCAAAAAACAATGTCCAAGCAATGGAATCTAATCTAAAATTTGTATTTACATTACAGACATTATGTACAATTTCCCCTGAGAATGGTACAAAAGTAAGATGAGTTACCTGAGATTCATTCTGTGCATTCTCCCGTGGTGAAACATCAGTTGATAAATTCCCGAAAAAAGTATCAAAGGTAAGATTTTCAATGTGTGTGTTCAAATAACCCACAAGCTCACTTGAATCATTCAAATCTGTGGATGTTTGTTTCATAAAAGGCTCCCTACTTATCTTGATCTTGTTTGGCTGACCATTGTAGGGTAACCACAATTGGGACCAATCAATAGAAAAATAAACTTTTAGCTTTTCTGACCAGTCTCTACTAAGCCACATACCATATGCTTCTGGAATATCAGCAATGATGATATCAATTATTTGATGGATTCGAGGATCAGCTGATAATGTAATTAAAACATTTCTGAGCCTTCCCACATGGCATTCAACTTCCTGCAGACAGAAAGGGGCATCACATTTGATGAGGCACCAAAATCTATCATGCAGTTATGTACGTTTCGGTTGAAAATCTCAAAGGTAAGTAGAAAAGGTGGTGTCCTTCTATTGTTGGACGTCTGATCATCTGGTTTAGTGAAAGAGTCAAGGTTATTATTTTGCAATTCTCTTGGCTGTTTGACCACCATAATTTTGGGTAAGGTATCCCTCATAGAAGGGATTTTCAATAATTCAAACAAAGAGATGTTTTCCTTTACTCTTTTAAGATCTTCCACTAAATTGTACTCCATCTCAGGGATGACTATATCCTTGTGGGGGACAGTTTTCCTTTTATTAGGAACTAGTGTGGAGGATGAAGGTTCCTGAGGGGGTTGAGGTTTAGACCTTGTGTTATAAGGATGTTGGACATTAAACACAGTCTCAGGTTCTTCTTCTTCTTCACACATAGGAAGCTCTGAAAAGTAACTTACGGTGTTGATTTGTGGGTCCTCATGCTCATCTTCTTCTTCCTCAGGTGGTTGTGGATCAGGAGCAGTTTGATCATTAGGGACTTCAGGGGTGTTCTGAGATTTTGTTGTTAAGGCTCTAAAGATAGAATAAATTTCTTCATTTGTGAGGCCTTTTGTTGGATTAGGAGGTGGTGGATTTTTTGGAGGTTGATAAGGTCTCCTAAAAGGTGGCCTCACAAAACCTCTATTCTGATTTTGATTTTCATTGTTAGTTTTTTTCAAATCTACCATCTCGTTTGACATTTTCTGGATGAGCTTTTTCATGTCAGTTATGTCAAATGGATCCTTGCTTTGTGCAGTGGGTTTAGGAACACTATCATTCCTTTTCCTGGAAGTTGAAGGCTATTCATCTGCAATTTTTGGATTGTCCTTAAGACAAAAAATTTCCTTCTCAACTTGTATTGCTTTGGCAAACACTTCCAGTAAAGTTCCCTTTTGTGCTCATTTCACCCACATTGAAATTGAAGCAGGTAGGCCTTTTTCATAGTAGGCTATCAACAATTCTTCAGGAGGAAGAAGGTTGATAGGAATTCTATTCTTTAAGTATGAGAACCTTTGGTTGAAATATTTAACCCTTTCTTTCCCTTTGATCTTCATGGAGGATAATTCGAAAACAAAGTCCTGTGGTGTTTTATCATCTCCAAAGTTTTGGATGAATAATTTCTCAAACTCATCCCAAGAAACAATAGACCTTGGTGGCAAGGTAAAATACCATGCAGCTTCCTTTCCTTCAAAAGTATAAGGAAAGAGTCTACAAACTACATCTTCATAAATGACACTTCTAAGCCTAATAGCCTGCATGAAGGTTTTAACATGATCTAGGGCAGGTGATTTGTCATCTGGGTTAAACTTGGGTAACCACTTCTCAGGGTTTTTGGGTAGTCTATGTTGGTCTCCAAGTACCCATACTGCATCTTGGTCGAGCCAAGGTTTGTTTTGGCCTTCTATAGCCATCGGTGGTTCTTCTTATTCTTCTTGTGATGAAGAGCTTGAAGAATGTTCACTGTCTAAGGAAGAGGATGAGGATGAAGGAGGAGATGGTGGCAGTCCACCAGTCTCAAGTTTTGGCTGATTTTGTGTTTCCTGAAAAAATTGACTAAGGTTATATTTAGGGGAACCTGATTGACCAACTAGTTCTTGATTTCCAGGTTGTGGATTAACTATTTGCTGATGTTCAATATTCTGATCAGTTGTCTGTTGGATAATTGGATCACTAATCTGTGAAACTATGTCTTGCTCAGGTTCTTGATTATTGGTCTACAAAAGGTTTTGTAAATTAATCGCTGCAAGACTACGTCCTCGTTGATCAGCAAGTCTTTGTTCTATCCTAGCAACCCTATCAGCTGATGTTTTCAATATCTTCTCTAGCGAGAGGGTCCCTATGGTAGGTGCTACAATAAATATATTCTCTATGTTTTCCCATTGTGTTGCAGATACAACAGGTGCACCAATTTGTCGAGCAAGTGTAACAGGGACAACCGCGGGTTGTGAGTCTATTGGTTGTTTAGATGTTGAAGCCCTTGATTGGATTTGAGTTTGAACCGTTGAAGTATTTGGTAGAGGAGGTTTTTTAGTGGCTTGTTTAGGCATGTTGTGCTATTGGCCCTCCTTCTAACACCATTTGTTGATGCCTTAGTTGTGAGGTTAGATGCAAAAGATGCTGGAATGTTCCAAGACACTCAACAGAGGAAGAAAACGCAAGTTGAAAGGTTTTGAAAGACCCTGTGCAAGGGTAGCTCTATCCCAAACCTATTTGGTGTGGTGATCCCCCATGGGTATTAGGCCTCCGTTGGAACTCTAAGAGTAGATGAGTTGACCTATGATGTCAATTTCCCAGTCATGGAAAATCGAGGTAAGGATATGGTAATGCTAAGCTAAACTAACCTATTTAAGAAAAGGGAAACTAAACTAAGTTCATCCTATTCTAAAATGAAAGCTTATTTTATGTGCAGATTGGTCTTGAGATGTGATTAAAGTAATTGAACAACTTAACAAAAATGCCTTTAGTTGTTTTACTTGTTAACTTGAACTATTATCAGTTAATGAAAATCAAATGACCATCTTTCAAATATTCATGCTCATTCAAGATCCAATATGTTATCACTTTGTTAATTAAAAAATTAACAATGATTATTTGAATTCATATGCACCGAATCATTTGCAAAAATAAAACATGAAAGTACTTATATTGAAAAAACTCAATGAAGCACTTTGGAACATAAACCAGTCATATAGACAAATTGATACAACAGATTTGTGCATTAAAAGATGTTTAGGAAAAGATAAGATACATAACATATGACAATTTGAAGTATAAATTAGAAAACTCTCAAAGAAATTTAAGACAACAGAAGATAGATTGAAAGATGAATTTACTGTATGAAGAGGCCTTGTACTGAAATTACAAAAAAAGATCTGCTTAACAGAGTATCCCTTGGTCTAGTCTTCTGCTTACTTACAACTCCAAAATTACCAACCCCTAACTACGAGAGGTATCCTTCTTTAAATAATTACAACAGAGTCCCAAAAATAGAGATCCCTAGAAAACGGAGATTACAAAGTCAGATCAAACTATAGATCCAAGAAATCCTACCATTTCTCATATATGTCTAACAACTCATCTATATTTGAGAAACTGACAGATTCTAAAGCTAATTGAACATTGCACACATTATTCTCCATGTCATGTTTCGCCAGCTTGTGCCAAGTGCGAAGATACATAAGAATATTGCCTTCCATAACGATTGGTTCTCTAACCAGATCATCCCCATTCTGAATGTTGACTTGTTCAAGATCCCGAATCTTCTATGAGAACTCCTCATGCCTGCTCTCGAGCTCTTCTAGTCTGCATTTTGGCAGTAAAGATTCTAGGATAGGGGTCATTAAAGGTAATCCCAAAACATGCATAATGTTGTCAACCACATACCATCGCCTAGTGCAGATATATTTTTATTTATTAATAGTTTCTTTAGCTATTTCATTATAATCAAACCAATTATTTAGAGAGGCTTTGATCTTTTTGAACTAGAAACTGTTTAGGATTGGGATATCTGTTGGTGCATTCTTAACATACCCTTGCCATTCACTGATTTCCTGCTAAGCTTTAAAAGCTAGGAGTCTCTTCTCCTTTTGTTCTTCAAGGGTGGAGGACATCTTGGAAAAATTAATGAAGTTTTCCCTGATTTCATCCAAAGTAATATATACTTTCTCCAAAAGCTTGTGATGATCCTGATTCACCTTGAGGGCCAAATTGTTAAAATCACAAGGCGTAAACTTGAGAAAACTTGAGGAGGCTGCACTTGCAGTTCCATCCTCATCCTGCTTTTCCAAGGAAACTATTTTTTCAACATCAATGAAATGCTGAGATTGTGAAAGACTGAGTTAAGTGAGAAGAGTGGCATTCTTTTGTTCTAGGTCTTGCAACTTACTCGCGCAAGTTCTCCTGAGATCAACCATATCGGACGAATGTTGTTTTTTAGCTTCATCCAATTCCTCTTTCAGGCTTATGATCTATTCATCCCTAAGGTCAAATTCCCTATCCAAACCATGAACAGAATCCCAATTAGCATTGGAAAAGGATCCTAAGGCTGATGTTGCTTCAATTGCTGCAATTCTCGGATTATTTGTCCTGGGAGCCCATATTACTTGAACTGGCTCAGGTGCTTCCAAACCATCTTGACCTTGACCTCTTTTCCTAGTCTTTTTTATCATTGTCTTATCATCCTTGCTATAGAAATAATTCCCAAGGGGAACTATAGCTTAATCTGTGTATTCAACCATTGACTGTGCGGAAGTAGAAGTGACACTAACTGTTGAGATCATTGAAGGTGTTTGGGTAATAACAGAGGTAGGAATAGGTATGGTAACTTGAGTAGTAACCGAAGATGTAATAATAGCTTGAGGAACTGACACAGCTGGATCTAGGGAAGGGATTGAGACAAAGGATTCAGTTAATGGAACCTGAGTATCAACACTAGCTTCTGGAAGTGGAAGTTGACTATGAACTTTGATGGGTGAAGATGTTGAGGAAATCTTAGAAGATACATCAGTAGTGGTTGTTGATAAATTGACTATGGGTAACTGCATAGGGATAGCCGAAGGCTAGACTTCTGCAGCAATAGACAGTAGAATTGGTAAAGGGACTGAGCATTCGGGTGATGGAATAATGATTTCATTGAGGGCGTTGAACAAGAGTGATAAAGAAACAGGAGGTGTTCCCCCTAAAGGCACAGTAGAGGCTGGTTGAACAGATGGCAGTGTAAATGTTGATCATGCTATGCTAGGAGTAGCATTAAATTCCAACACTGATTTCTCAGGGAAGGAATGCTTCATATCATTGCTATCCAACAGTTCAGTGATAGTCTTAGGCTCTTCAATGCTTCTTCTATTACTGGTATAGGAATAGGTGGAACCACTTCTTCATCACAGTCTATTATGTCAACTGTAGGAACCTGTGAGGAGGAAGGCAAGATTTTCGGCCTCTTAGCAGGGCTAGCCTGAGTTATGACCATATCATCATCTTCTTGAGTTTCTTCAGTGGATATTTGAGCATTTGATGCAATTGGTGGCTGAATGTCGACTGCAGGCTTAGGGGGTTCCAGCAATTGATTTTTTAACATCGATGACAATTGTACCATCTATTGCTGGGATTCACGAGTTGACTATAGCATCATTTTAGCTTATTCGCTAGCTTTCTCTTGAGAGGGTTCCCCTAGAGGATCTTTACCTTTGTTTCCATCAGGAAATGTAATCATGAGAGGAGTATTGGCATTCTGAGCCTCTTTCTCTTCTATGTCTCTCCTTTCTTGTTCAATGATGTTTAGCTGCATGGCCCTGTAACTCAGAACTACAACCTTAAGCTCATTCTAGTACTTTAAAATATCGTGCTGTTCTTGCAAGTCTTTTTCTCTAGCTAGCACCTCTGAGAATGTGTCCACCCCTTGTTACATGAAGTCATCTGGAACTAACTCACGTGCATAATCTATTTTCATATGTACTTGCTTGAGGCATGCATCTAGGAACTTCTTGGGGTCATGTTTCCTTTTCGGGGCAGTACCTAATCTCAAGGAAACTATCTAGTCACCTAGAACTGTAGCCCAAGTTGAAGTTGGGATAACCAGTTGGCCAAGATTAAGAGGAAACTTAGGCCAACCTTTCTTCCCGGGACCTGTGAGCTTCTTATACATGCCATCAATGACAGTTTGAAAAGAAACTTCCTGTATTACCATCCTGTCTGGGACAATCCTGGGAAGGAAGTTTACTGTGTCACTTCCCCAAATCCTGATGTATGAAAAATACTTACCTACATACCAATCACCCATGGTGTTGATGAAAGTGTTAGCATTTTCTGAGAATGCAGGTGGTTGTTGCCTAAAAATATTGAAATAGATGGTTCCCATGAAATGGTCACAAATTTCATATAACAAAGGTGAAAAATTCTCTTCCCATAGTGTCGAATGATAAATGTGCACAGGAGGATCCGAAGGGGTCCAATTCCAACCCAAGTTAGGGTACTGGAACTCTGAACAAAAAACATCAAGGACATATGTAGATAGGAAAAATGGTGGTTTCTTATGAGCTGGAGCCTTTTGATATTCATGAATGGCATTCTTCAGTTCAGCCGACAAGATAGAGGCCCATGGGAAAGACTCACCCATGAGTAGCACATGATGTGCTATGGGTGCCCGTTCTGCTTTGAAAAGAGAACAATTCGGTAGACCAAAAATCCTACAGAGCATGGCTTCCAGTAAAGAGTAAGGTTCCTTAAACCAAATGATGGGATATAGGTTATCAGCCTTTGGCACAAAATTGTTCGGCTTAAGCATCCATGACCTGATCATCTCGTTAAAGTTAAAACAGGTTTTGGACGATTGTATGAAATCAGGGGAGAGAGTTTGCACATGTGGTTTCAGAGCAAAAGCTCGGACAAAAACCTCTGGGTGAAAATGCGTTAATTGGCACCCCATGCTATCATTAAAACAATGGTCTTTAACACTGGAATTCTCAATTGTTCATTTTACAGCATTTGTGTAAGGCAGGATAGCAGGGCGCACAGCAATAGCATGAATTTGGGAAGCCCTCATTCTCTCATACACTCGTCTATCGTTCTCAATATGAGAAAGGTCGTCATTATAAAAAATGGCATATATTTTTGACCAATCTATTTGGTATGTCTTAGTGACTTGCTCACTGGTGTCGAAGAGTAAACCAAAATTAGGGTCTTTGACCAGGGGATCTCTGAGTGGCATTTTAGAACGTGTACCTTTCGACATGGCGAAAGAGCTTGCAATTTCTGATCAATGAGAAAATTACAATCAAAATCAATCCAAAAATAGCAAAAAATGTAAACTGGAAATAAAAGAATGACAGTGAGCTTACCCGAAATAGAAGACAAAACGGAAAAACGGTGCCCGCCATGCAATCCACAATAAAAACAATAGTGCAACGGAGTAATTCTTTGAATGTAAAAAAAATGGTAAAAATAAAAATAGAAAAAAACCTTATTTATTGAGTCGACCAGATTAAAAGATGACCATAAGATGAGAACAAATGGACTGCCGAGATTAACCAAAGAGGGATGTGGGGTCACGCAAAAAGATTATTCACAAAAAATTATTAAAGGATCCTGAAATCCGCAACCCAACGATTGTGGGTTGCGGGGTCGTGCAAACAGCAAGGTGAAAAAAGAGTTCTCGGAAGCCGAAAGCCGCCATTGCAGGTTTCGAGTTTCAGGGATGACCATAATAAAAAAATGAAAAATGTGTTCCCAAAATCCACAACTCAAGACTTTCGGGGTGCGAGTATCAGGAACAACACACTCATAAACCCAAAAAATGACTTCCCGAAAGCCGAGACCTGACAATTGTGGGTTGTGGGTTTCAGGAACACGCAACCAAAATAAAAAGGCATAGCCCGAAAGCCGAAAGCCACAATTGCGGGTTTTCGGGTTTCGGGTTTTGGGATATTAATTTCCTGAGATTATTTATAAATGGAATAACCCGAAGCCTGCAACTGTTGAGTTGCGGGTTTCGGGTTGATGAAAACCAAAGCTCGAAAGTGAAATCCCGCAACCCGCAACCGTCAGGTTGCGGGTTTCGGGTTTCCTAAACTCAAAACAGGGAAAACAAATCCCGCAACCCGCAACTGTCGGTTTGCGGGTTTCGGGAACATAAATTCCAAAACTGTAAAACACAGACCCCGCAACCCGAAACTATTGGGTTGCGGGTTTCAGGTCTCCTAGCTGTCAGGTTTCGGGTTGATGAAAACTAAAGGTAAAATACTCAAAATTTGAGGAAATTTACAAACTAGACAGGTAGAGATCATCCAGAAAGAGAAAAACACGCAAGACAAAAGTATGGGTGAGAAAACTAAACAAGTGAAAACTCAAATTCTCATATTTGTAGAGTACACTCACCAAAATACCCTTGCGTTTATTGAAAATGGGGAACCCATGCTTCAGCTAAGCATGGGATCTGTTGTGGCCACAACAAGGCCTCCCTGGAAGAGGGTTAAAATATATTATAACCGTTCAATTTTTCCAACTTATGGTCTAATAGATACAGTTCCCTGGCTCAATAAAAATAGCTCAATTTTACACCAGTTACTCTATGAAAAATGCAAAATTATGGATAACTATGGCTTCTATTTACGAGTTAAATCTGATAATCACAGAACCTGATGTTGAATTCCCTTTAAAACCATCAAAACGAAAGGGCCAATACTTATCTTTCACAATCTTTGAACAATTATTTTCAGTGAATTGAGGGGAAATTGGAGTTCCATCGGGATCGAACACGGCACAAAAGGTTCTATGCTTCCATCGCGCCGACAGTAAGATGATTTATGACTTTTATGTCTTTCTCAGCGCCTTCTATATGAGTGTGTTTTGCAGCAGCCGAGAGAAAGAATAAAACAACTTTGAAGGAGGCACCCACGACTCCTTGTAGATTCCTTTTCCCATCACTAATTTTGGTATCATAATTCTCCTCGAAGTCACTATATTAAGCTTACCGTTAAAATTTATTATGGATGGGGATATTTTCTCCTGGTCTTCTATACGGCTCTCAGTTCTCACTTGTATTTGTTTAAAGAATGTGAACATCCATGTTGCTCAAATATTTTACAACATAAATCTCTGTCTTCGTGGATTTTGTTGAAATATTGAGGTCTTTTCTTCTTTTCCTGTATATTCAACCATTTTCAGATCCATAAAACTAACAGTGTTTAAGTTTGTATAATCTGGTGCATAATTTAGGTTTTTTGGGGTATTTTAGGACATTAAATCTATTTATATATTAAAAATAGGATTTAAATAATACAAAATTTGGATTTATTAAAAAAAATCGTAGAATTCTAGTGAAAACTCTTCGAAATAGCAAAATCATCAAATGTTTAAACTAAATTGTATATAAATGATTATATGTAATTTTAGTAAAATAATTTTTTTATTATAATTGTATAGTTGAGTGCAGCTGCACAAGGTTTCAACCTTCGTCCAATCATTGGAATATGATATAAATATGTAGACCTTGCGGATCATGGAATATGGTTACATGTTACATTACACACCAAGGGATCGAGGCTTAGCCCTGTCCCTTTATCACCCAAAAAAAAAATCCCAGATGGGGTGACTGATCTCCAAATTCAGAGTGACTGCCATGATGGGATGGACCTTCACATGGGACAAAGAGTTGAGGATGGTTTGCATTTAATCCACCGCCCCTCTATCAATGCAAGCTAGCCTATCGACAGTTAATTTGCACCTGATCATTACGGAGACAAGACTGAATGCATTCATGGCAATTTTGTATGGTTTAAACATACTTTGGAGAGAGCGAACTCACCATAAGTCCTCAACATATCGAGGTGTGGACATTTGTAGAGGTCTCTTTGTCGATGTGTTGAGTAATGGTGCAGCGATGGTGAGAGGGCGTCAGCGTGCTTCATCCCATCGTGGCAGCTAACATAGACATCGAGGCATGGAAATTAATAATCAAGCATTGGTACACCAAATGGTTTCCATAACGGAGAAGGTGTTTGATATTCGTAATGATATCTGGAGCATGGGTGATGAAAATCAAACTAAACTTCAAGATATTGCTTGCAAAGTGCAAATGATTGTAGACTAGTGCTTGGATATAGCTTCCATTTTTAAAATCCCTCTTCCAGATCTTGCTAGCGAAGCTCTAGAGATTTATGTAGAAGTGAAGCTGATTCAAACTCCACTTAAGCCAAAGAAGGAGGAGAAGGATACCACTACATCCATGCACATTAAGAAAAAGGAGACTAGGATTTCTACTAGAGGAGAAATGTGAGACGACCATGCACTGGAAAGCAACATAGAGAATATCCCAACCATGAGGCCAAACCACCAAAGCAAAGGTGTTGCGTTGCGTCCAGTACCTCTCCCTATCAACAATAACTATGGCATCTTGTTATCAACTTCTTCATGGTTGAAGGTTCCATTCTCTAGTAGCTTTTTGTCACTTCTTGTTTTTGGTTTGTAATTTTGATTATGTTCATAATTTTTCTAGGATGATGGCCATTCTTTGTCGCCTGAGAGAAACTGTTAGTGGTTTGTTTAGATGTTTTTTTTTAATAGCATTTATAAAGTTGGTCATGGCAGTCATCTCTATATATATGTCTGTAGTTTTGAATATAAAGGATGTAATGGTCATTATGGTTCATGCATGGGCGTTTCTCTCCTTTTTGAAAGCCCAATGCAATCTACGGATGCATATTATTATACTTTTATTGTTAATATAATATAAGATACTAACTTACAAAAAACATATTTGAACGTAGCTGATATAGTTTTTGTAAGATAGATTTGTTTCATTATAATATTTCATAATGAATAATGTATGTTTGCTCGCATGGATAGAAAGTTCCTCCAAAAAGGGAGTGGTAACTGAAAGTCCCTATGGAAAAAGGTTTATATGTTTTTTTGGAAATTATATTGATGATCTTTATTTTGTAAAGAGAAATAGATAAGGTATCTATTAACAAGTAAAGAAAATTTTAAAGATTTTTACTTTAATTGAAGCTTAAAAACTTTAGCGAATCTTATTCATTTTTAAATTTTCAACTATGAAATATTTGGTGATATATAGATTTTTTTTTAAGATAGATTCATTTCATTCTAATATTCATAATGAATAATGTCATTTGCTAGCATGGACAGTAAGTTCCTTCAAAAAGGAGTGGTTTCATTGTAATAGCGTGTGTTAATCAAAGGTCGCTATGAAAAAAGGTTTATATTTATTGGGTAAATTATATTGATGATCTTTATTTTACAAGGAGAAATAGATAAAAGTATCTATAAAAAGTAAAGAAAATTTTAAAAGATTTATATTTTTATTAAACGGTAAAAATTTTGGCAAATCTTTTATTCTTAAAATTTTCAATAAAGAAATGTTGGTGATATCTTTGTAAAAATATTCAAAATTGTAAGGATTTTAGATAGTTTTTAGACAATTTGGGCTAATTATCATGTGAAATTTAGGAAAAAAATGGAAACTAGTGAATCTTGTTTTAGAAAAAATTGAAAATTAACATATGAGATAAATTTCTCCCCTAAAATTTTCCTTCATTAAACCAACATAAATTCATCTTAAACTTGAATCTATCAAGCACCGAGAGGGATCCAATTTATTGAGGTGTAATTATGTTTTTATGGGATGACATCGATTTTTTTAATTACTTTTCATAAAATTTTAGTTTATGAGATGACATAAATTTTTCAATTACTTTTTTTATTTTTGGTAATGTAACGTTACATTGTACCTTATCTTACGTGACAACATCTTCCCCATTTTGGGTTGTAGAGCACCTCGCTCCTCTTGTTGCAAAGATCTACAAGCCCTATCCAAATGAGAACTTGAATAATATACCTAAATAGGCTTGAAAACCTAAGCTACTTCATCACTTTCAATTTTATCTACACTTCCAAGAAAACCAAGTCCAAATTTTAGAGTGTCTTAAGAGGATGGCATCACAATACTTGATAATTAGTTAGCATAGCTATAAGTCTGTTCTTATCAACTTTTGATGGAGTCAAAACCTCACATTCCACATGAGAAACCTACACCTGGTGTTTGTCTTCAAGAGCATGAGCATAAATATTGTTCAATATGTTGTTCCCCAAGTTGATCCCTCTCTCACAAAGGGACTAAATTCGAGGGCATAGTGTGCAAGAGCATCTTCCTGCGTCAGTACTGTAAGCTTTTGAGCCACTTCTAGTCAAACCAAGGTGGGGTACCCTCAATATTTCCAAAGGAAAGAGTTATTGTCCGCCACCCAAGAGAAACTAATTTATATCAACTCACCACACTCAAGGCACTAATTAGTAGAGAAACCCCTAAATGAGCATCTCAATGATTCTCATATCATCTAACATAATAGGCATCAAGGTGGCCTCAAATAAATGATCCCTTAGAAGACATGTATTGAAAAATAATCCAAGTTTTGTATTATTAATGTTACAATTTACTAAATTTTAACACTGCAGATGGATTTGGAGACCCCTTTAAGGGGTCTCCAAATCCATCTGCAGTGTTAAAATTTAGTAAAGGGGTCTCCAAATCCATCTGCAGTGTTAAAATTTAGTAAAGAGGTCTCCAAATCCATCTGCAGTGTTAAAATTTAGTAAATAAGGGGTCTCCAAATCCATCTGCAGTGTTAAAATTTAGTAAATTGTACAAATTCATTATCAAAATTATAATTTCCATTGCCGGAATGACACAACTAAAAATGACCACATAAATGACCAATTGTTATGTGGTCATTTTTAGTTTAGTTCTTATCTCGTGACCAAATTTATCTTGGTCATTTTTAGTTTAGTTCTTATCCCATGAAAAAATTGGTCATTTATCTTGGTCATTTTTAGTCAGTTCACTTAAAATTTCTCAATTTTGGTCATTTATCCCTTAAAAAAGCTGTGGTGACCAATTTTTTTGGTCGCTTTGTCACTTTTCTCTCATTTTGTACTAGTGGGTAGACATCCAATAGTCTGGTCATTTTGTTAACTAATATTCTTTCATATTCCCTGTATTGGTTCTGAAAATGCCTCACACCTGCATTTACAATATTATGAAATCTAGTCACATAAGATCCTAACTCATATTCAATATTCCATATGGAATTGGTATGGTGTCCATGTTTGATAAAATTATTGAAGCATTTATAAATTTCATCACCTTTTTGGATCCATGTGGCCCTACTCTATATGCACCATGTCGCTTCTTTTTCGTTTAAGATATTTTTATTTTTTTTCTGATTTCCAAGTCCAAAATCTGCCTTTTCTGGTTAATAGTAGAGAATCCCTCTTTGTGCTGATCATGAAAAATATCCAGGGAGTCTTCTATCTCTTTGAGATCCCAATTCATTCCAATTTTTCTTTTTAGCATCAGAGAAAATATAATGTCTTTTAAGACTCTTGAGGTTGTAAAGGAAGTGTTGGCCAGTTGAAGCATGAGTACCTACATCAAATGGGGTCCAAATATATCTAACCATATGAATATATTCATCATCATCCAACCAACAAACAATGACTTTGAAATATATGAGAGGTTTCTAAAATGGCCTCTCAATCTCCATAAAAATCAGAAAATGATCTGGGTTTCTGTCTTCCCCACGCATTATCTAAAATTAGCACCTAATAAAAGAAGACCTTCATTGATTACAAAATGGTCTAGCTTCTTGCATATGCGATATTCCCTTATTATTT
The DNA here is from genome assembly GCA_027924585.1 of Larix kaempferi. Classification (NCBI taxonomy): domain Eukaryota; kingdom Viridiplantae; phylum Streptophyta; class Pinopsida; order Pinales; family Pinaceae; genus Larix; species Larix kaempferi. The sequence goes on from BSBM01003261.1 coordinate 68,074, forward strand.
TGCTCCTCCATGTAGGTCTAATATCAACATGATGAATATCACACTAGGGGTGTTCTTCTAATCGGCCAAGGAAATAGTCAATTAGGGGATCCTTTTGTGCACTTGGCCCCTACATCTCCCCTTCATCCAAAGAGAAATTAAACTCTCCCACAATAATAACTCTATCACCATTCAGTGTTTTAGAACAAAATATATTATCCCAAAATAATAACCTCTTTTGATAGGGTCCATAAATATTAATAATATGATATGCTAGTCCCATCTTAGGGAAAAATGAACAACTCCAATTCAAAAGTGAATGGACCATATGTTCGTACAGAGCATCTCACTAGTATTCCATCTTATGATGTGTCCATGTAATCTGCTAGAATAATCCACATTAATGAAGTCCCAACCAGGAATTAAGAGCCTAATATCAGTGATAATCTCATCTCCAATAGCCATAGTTTCTTGTAACATCAAAATAGAGGGTTTATCAATATGAGTAAGTCTCTTCAATGCCATATTTTTAGAAGGAATCCCTAACCCTCTGATATTTAGGGACATAAAGATCATTGGGTAACCACTATCTAGGAATGACTCACTCAAAGAGTCCTTTCAATCATATTTTGTGTACCAGCACAAACATTTCGAGCTACTTGATCTCGTGCCAAAGCCATAAATGATCTTCTTCCCCTTAGCTAACAAGCATATGGAGGAAAACATTGTGTTAAAAACGTAAACCTCCCTGTCCCCTAATAACTATCATGACCTTAGATCCGAACCTAGGTCTTAGATCATATCGATAATTCACTGGAGTATTTATGATAGAGTCCATCATAAATAACCCATAATCGTATGCAATACTAGAATGATAGAGGCATTCATCCTCATCAAGGAATCCATAATTACATAAATGATCTAGAGAAGACAGAATCGAGATGAGCAGGTTCAGTTAGAAGATATAGGTCCAGAGATGGAGCCATATTAACTAAGGTCCGAGAGATTTACAGTTGTAGGGACCTTCCTAGGTCCCTGGTTTACCTAATATAAATCTATTTTGTTGACAGTTTCGTTTGTTTTCATATGCTCCTAAGATAATATGTTTCATTCAGTTTCCATTTACCTTTTTATTTTTTTGCAGGTAGGAAACAAAATTAATCTTCTATGTATAGGTATAAATAATTTTTTCAATGCATGTATAATAAATTTTAATAGCGTATTTATTGAAGTAAATAGCATCTAGGTTTTCTTACAGAATTGAAAACTAGAATCAGTAAATAGAATATAAAACATGTAGGATAGCCAACCCTTAGGAAAATCAACCACCCAAGTTGATCTACCACCCTTCCAACTAGGATAGTCTCACCGACCACCCAACTCTAATAATAGCTTCTTGGACCCTGACCCCAAAACTTGATTATGACGTCCAACCAGTTCTCGTAGTTCTTCCTTTTCATAAATTTCAGCCTCCTCTGCTAAATTTATTTGATGAAAAAATATCCCTCTTTTTGAATTCCATCCCGCTCCTTATCTCCTTTCCTACCGACTTGTTCCCCGCTCAACATTTACTACTCTTATCTTCCACTTAAATTCCCAACTGCATTGTCACAATTTTTATTATCCAGACAGTCTTACATTTATCGCTAAGCCATAAATCATATCTATTTTTATTATATTTTATTAAATGTCATTGGCATGGTTTACAAAACATATTTAAAAAAAATCCTTAAATACAGACCACTGTAACTATCTACATCAACCCTAACATAATTATAATTCAACAATATAAACTTATCACACTTGCATCATACAATTATTAATAATTATCAATTTTTTCATAATTAATAATTATTGAAACAATTCCACATAATTATTTTAACAACTATGTAATTCAACATCCAATTATTCATTATAATCATCATTTAATTAATAATCATCATTTAATTAATAATAATTAATTAATTAATTAATACTACCACTAATCATTTACCTACTTCCTTCTACCTAATTCACAACTAAGTTACACATCCTATCCTTCCTCTGTTGGACTACCTCGAAGCATCAACTACATGACCAACTCCAGTTAGAACCTGCAAGTGGAAGTGGTGACGATATCGACCGAGCTTCCCTAGCAGGCACCCACTAGTCATCATCACACACCGTGGGGAGTGCGTCGTAGTGTGACCCTCCCATGACTCTGGGTTTCAGAGGATAAACGGTGGGTAATGCCTCCACGCCTCCTATGGAACAAGGGCATATGTCTATATCAACATAGTGATTGCATTGCAGTTGTTGTATTAAGGTTTTGTCATTGAATAACCAATTTGGGTGGTTGAGTTTCCTGAAACCCCACACATCCCCACATATCATAATAATAATACAATACTGATGATAAACAATAATGCATTACTTCCATACCATTTTATCTTTCAAAATTTGTGCCCCAGAGGTTCTCCCACCTCGTAGGATCCAACTACCACTTAGATCTTTTAACATGTAGGTTAGTCTCCAAACACAAGATCGAGAATATCGTGCAATCATTGACATGTATATACATTTAATTAATAATGAACAATAATGCAAATAATTTTCTATGTACCATACACTTTCTATCACATCCATCAATTCAACTTAATACTTTTAACTTGGTATCCATGTACCCATCATTTGGAAAATTTTCATGCTAGAGACATAATCAAAACATGAACATATTCATAACATTAACATCACACACATATATATAAATTCCGCAAAATTAATAAATCCATATGTCCACGGTGTCATCAAACTTACGAAGTCTCGCAATAATAAGAAAATACAAACATATAATGATAGTTCATGTGGTAAAGTCAAAACAAGGAATTACATATGCCCACCCTTTGGGAAACTTTGTCCCGAATTTATGATGAAAATAGTGTGGGAAAATCATGACACATGGTCTTTGTGTCCTCCCAGGTAGGAGAACTTGGGATATACACTAGTACAAAATGAGAGATAAGTGACCAGGTGACCAAAAAAAGTGGTCGCCACATTTTTTTCAAGGGATAAATGACCAAAATTGAGAAATTTTAAGTGAACTAACTAAAAATGACCAAGATAAATGACCAATTTGGTCATGGGATAAGAACTAAACTAAAAATGACCAAGATAAATGACGAATTTGATCACAGGATAAGAACTAAACTAAAAATGACCACATAACAATTGGTCATTTTTAGTTGTGTCACTCCAACAATGGAAAATTACAATTTTGACAATGAATTTGTACAATTTACTATATTTTAACACTGCAGATGGAATCAGGGACCCCACTAAATTTGGTAAATTGTACACACCCTCATGTATCACAACTCAACAAGGGACCCCCCTCTGCGCAACGATTTAACTACTAATGGTCAAAACAGTTATTTGTGTGAATCACATGTATTCAAGATGACTCCAAAGAAGAAATCCAAATACAAAGGGAAATCACCCTAGTTTGGGCCCAATCTCTTAGCAGTCTCTTAAAGTTTCGGTAAGTTCATGTATTTTTCGTCATGTTAGCTAAAAATTGTCAATTTCACAACCTTCATTCAAAAGAAATTATGCATGAGGATAAGGAAAAAATGGGTTTAAGGAACAGTTTGAAGGAAATTCGAAGTCAACATAAAGGGGAAGAAGTATATACAAGAAAAAGGAAGGACGACTCAGAAGAATCTGAAGCAACAAAAATTAGAATTAATCTCTCGAAAATTGTTGGTTTCATAAATTGAATATACCACCATGCTTGGGTGAGACTTAGATCAACAAGATGGAGTTCTTAGTGATAAAACAAATGAAGGGGCCCAACATGTTGTAAATTTTCTTTTGAAAAAAATCTCTTTGAGCCTTGCACATTGAATTTGTAAATTTGACCTTAATGTAATAGAAGGCCAGTTGATCCTATAATCATTTAAAATTTAATACTTTTGTGTCAAAGTTTGGTGTTTTAATTTGATGTATGTAATGGTCTATATTAGAGCCTATTCCAATTGAGATTTTTTCATTGTATGTGTGGTTTAAATTCCATATTTAAACTATTGCTTGTGGTTGTTGGAAATTATTGGGCCCTCTTGCATTGCAATATGGGTTTAAATTGTTTGATTGCATCAACGGATCACTAATGAGTTTGTGGGCCAATGTTGTTTTTAGGACATGTTGTGTCCCAGCTATGATTGGTGGATGTTAGTGTGTTTGACTAATAATTGCAAAGAGGGGTGAGGTCCCCGCCCTACACCAAGGCCTCATACACCAAATTGATGTCTCGCTTAGCGACAACTTTAAAAATAGATTATTATATGCTAATATATATAATGTGAATGTATTAATATGTTATATAATGTTAATATACTATATACATGTATATTAATATTATATATAGATTTATATAGGTAATGTAGTAACATTAGTATTGATATATTAAAAAAATAAGAATATAATCAAAACAAATATAATAATAAAGAGAGGGAAACGAAAGTAGAAAAAAAGGGGGGGAAAACAATTTAGTTGAAAAAGTGTGTAAATTAAAAAACAAATTAAGAGGGAAATGAAAGTAGAAAAAAAAAGGGGGGGAAAACGATTTAGTTGAAAAAGTGTGTAAATTAAAAAAAAATAAGAGGAAAAGTAGGATAAAATAAATGAAAATAAGACATTTTTAAAAAGAAACTCCCTAAAGAGGACAGAGTGATCCAATTGAAATAGCTCTAAAATCAAATTTACACTCCATTCTGTGGGTGTTGAAACCCTAAGCTGAGGAGGAGTCCATTGAACTAAACGGGCCAAAAAATATTGATTCATGTTCATCTTCTTGATGCTGAGATATCTATCTATCCGATCAATGGTTGTGTGGAGGATCGATCACGATGGAGGTGAATTCTCGACGTTGAAAATATGGATGATCGCGGTAGGAGGTTTTTGTGTGAGAAGATGATGTCAGATATGGAACACACAGTGCTCGCCATTGATGGTTATAGGGACAAGATCCAACATCTCCTCGATCCTAGCCATCTCTGCTCTAGATGCATCAAGTTCCATAGGATAAATATCAAGCACTACTCCAAGATGGACTCATTAAGATGGTGGATCTGGTATGTTATATGTAACTTTTGTTGATGTATATGTAACTTTGGAATGTATTTCATCTGTGTATTTTATATATATTTATTGTACCCTTATAAGAGATGTGTCATTCCTCTATAAGGAAGTGTCGTCATGTGGATTGAAAAGTGTCGCAAGTGTGTGTGCTTGCCGATGGGTTATTAGACCACCATGTGTGGGGTCAACCCTGAAATATATATTATAATGTGGATGTACCTAGCTAGACAAGTCGGCCCCATAAGGTCACTGGGAAAACAAGTTAGTATAAATAGAGATCAGGTGATCTCTATTTAGATCATTCGGAAAAGTACATCTCTCTCACTCAGAAAGTGGCGCACTAGTGAGGAGGAGGATCATCTGCTACTAGGAGACTATCTCAGTGTATTTTGGTTGTACTTTGGTTGAGCCATTTCTCTCTCTATCTCTGAGGAAGTTGTGGGGTTTTTCACCTTAGGGTTTTCCCCATGGAAACTCTGTGTCTCTTGTCTCTTATGCTTTTGATTCTTGTGATGATTGTCATACTTATTGTGATTGTCATGCATTAATATACTGTATATGTTATTCTCTCAGTAAAGATCCTAGAGCATTATGAATTAATGTTCAAAATTTAACATGGTATCACAGCTAACCTGAGAAGAAGACATTTTGCAATGATGGAAACTTGAGTTTCTTGTTTATTGGGTTTCTCTCCACAGATTTTGGAAAAGCAGTATAGTAGATTGACTCTACTCATCAAGGCGCATCTATCTGTCCAATCAGAATTCAATTCCGAGCATTTTCAGATTTGGCCCTAAAAATTAGGGTTTCCACAAAAATAGGAATTTATGACATCTGAAGACATAGCTGGAAGCTCCTTGCACAAATTGAAGTTTAGAGCTTTGGATCGATATTTTTGGTTGTGTAGATCTCCAGGAAACGCAAACCCTAATTCAGGGCTCTCCCTAGTGAACCCGGGAGGACAAAAGGTCAAATCTGAAGGGTAAAGCTTTGCTGATCTCAAATTCTGAATGCACAAGGCTGATCAGCTTATCAAGGCGCATCTTTATATCCTTTAAGAAATTTGAAATTCACATTTTGAATTTTTAGGGTTTTTTCGACAAACCCTAATCCACAACCAGATCCAGTTTTCAGCATTTCAAGTGGTAAGACCTAAATATTTTCTATTTCCATTTGAAGTACTCTTTAAGATGTCTCACCACACCAAGCTTGAGGATAAGCTTGAAGGGGCTGATAACTTCCGAGCTTGGAAGTATAAGATTGGGTTAATCCTGGAAGAGAATGAGTTGGACTCATATATAAAAGAGGACATCCCTATCCTAGATGATGAAGAGGCTAAAGTATTGCATAAGAAGAACTTGGTCAAGGCAAAGAGAATCATTGCTGATTCTATCAAAGACCATCTCATACCCCATGTGTCTTCTCTAAACACAAGCAAAGAGATGTTTGACTCTTTGACCAAGTTATTTGAAGGGAAGAACATAAATCAGAAGATGACCCTGCGGAACCAATTGAAAGGGGTAAAGTTTCAGAATGGAGAAACCATTCAATCTTATTTTTCAAGAGTCCCCCAGATCAAGGAACAACTAGAAGCAGTGGCTGAAATGGTAGAGAATGGTGAAGCTGTCATGACCACTCTGAATGGCTTACCTAGGTCATGGGACTCCTTCATTCAACGAATCTGTACAAGAAAGAAGTTGATTTCCTTCAGTAGACTACGGGAAGAATGCTCACAAGAAGAAGCAAGGCTTGTGGCACGAGAATAAAAGATGGGGAATGAAGATCAGGCTCTCACAGCTCACACCAAGAAAGGGAAGTCCAAGAGAGAGCCATCTCACTCCAAGAAATCTTCACATCACTTCAAAGAAAGAAGAATATGCTTCACCTGTAATGAGAAAGGACATATTGCCATAAATTGTCCCAAGAACAAGAAGGACAACAACAACTCCAACAAGAAGAAGAAGGGCAGCAAAAGAAGGTTTCATGCTCATGCTACTAAGGATGATGAACCACCCAAGAAGAAGGCTAGGGCAGAAAGTGATGATAACTCATCAAGTGAAGAAGAGTATGTTCTGATCTCTAGTCTCACAGGTACCATATCCCATGGTTGTAATGATTGGTTGATTGATAATGGGGATTCCAAACACATGAATGAGTTTAAGGAATCTTTTGTGAATCTATCTGAACATGAATCACCCCATAAGGTGAAACTTGGGGATGATTATCAATACCCAATCAAAGGAAGTGGTGAATCCTCCTACAACCTAGATTTTGGAAAACATTTGAGGATGAAAGAAGTTCTTTATGTACCTGGGCTCAAGAAGAACTTACTCTCCATCTCTACATTGGATGCAAAAGGCATTAGGGTTGCATTTGTGGATGGCCAAGTCCTAATTTGGCCAAAGGGAAAGAACATAGATGATGCAGTAGTGATTGGAGAGCAAGAGGGAGGTTTGTATAAATTGAAGGGACAACCTGAACATGCCATGGTACATGAATCCATGGAGCCAAGTGAACTTTGGCATAGAAGACTTGCTCATATGCACTATAGAGCACTTCCAATTGCAAGCAAGGCTGTAGAGGGTCTTCCTGAAATCAAGACCAAACATGAAGGTGTTTGCAAAGGATGTGCAAAAGGTAAGAACATTAATAAGGCTTTCCTAAGCAGTGAAAGCAAGGCAAAAGACATCGTGGAAATCATCCACTCAGATGTTTGTGGTCCTATGTCATCCAGTTCTCTAAGTGGGTATGTTTACTATGTCTCATTTATTGATGATTTCTCCAGGAAGACTTGGGTATACTTCTTGAAGAACAAGATGAGGTGTTTGATAAGTTTAAGGAATTCAAAACCTTGATGGAGAATCAACTGACAAGAAGATCAAAACATTCAAATCCGACAACGGTGGAGAATTCACCTCAGGTGACTTCAAGAAGCTTTGGAGTGATTCAAGGATTAAGAGAGAGTTGACTGATCCTTAAAATCCACAACAGAATGGAGTTGCAGAAAGGAAGAACAGAACAATCATCGAAGCAGCAAGAGAAATGCTCCATGACCAGGATATACCTATGCATCTATGGGCAGAAGCAACTAGAACAGCTGTATATGTGCAGAACAGAACACCCCACAAGATATTCGACAACAAGACACCAAAAGAGGTCTTTTCTGGTAAGAAACCTGAAGTCAGCCATCTCAGAATATTTGGTTGTTTAGTATTCACTCATGTCCCAAAAGAAAAGAGGACCAAACTAGATCCTTCAGGAAAGAAGGGTATCTTTGTGGGTTACAGTGAAAGCTCGAAGGATTACAGAATATACTTTCCAGGGTTCAAGAAGATTGATGTCAGCAGGGATGTGACATTTGATGAGAACTCAACATTCATCAAATCAAGGAAGGCACCAATCGAAGTTTATTAAGAACCTAAGGAAACTAGATTTCAAGACACTACCATGACTGAAGGAGTTCCAGAAGTTGTTCATAAGTTTGAAGATCCGCAAGAACCTGTAGATCCACCCCGTGAGGATAAATCTCGCAAGAGGAAACCTGCATGGGCTAGAGAGCTCATTCAAGATGCAGAAAGATTTGGCATTCTATAAGAGGAACACAGAGCAAAGAAGAGAACCAGATCACATACCAGCCATGTTGCTTTACTCTATGGCATTATGAACAAAGAGCCTTCCAGTTATGAAGAAGTAGCGGAAAAGAAAGAATAGAAGGATGCTATGGTTGAGGAATATCAATCAATAATGAAGAATGATCTTTGGGATGTTGTCCCAATACCTAAAGAGAAGTCTGTTGTGACTTCCAAATGGATTTACAAAATCAAGCATGCTGCAGATGGCAGTGTGGAGAAATACAAGGCAAGATTCGTAGCTCGTGGCTTCTCTCAGAAAGAGGGAATGGATTATGAAGAAAATTTTGCACCTGTAGCCAGGTATACTTCCATCAGAACAGTACTTGCCCTGGCTGCAGCGATGAAATGGAAAATATACCAGATGGATGTCAAGACTGCTTTCTTGAATGGTGTAGTTGAAGAGGAAGTATATGTGGAGCAGCCACTCGGTTTTGAAATACATGATAGGGAGTCATAGGTGTGCAGATTGAAGAAAGCCTTGTATGGCTTGAAACAAGCTCCCAGAACTTGGTATGGTAGGATGGAGAGTTTCCTATCTAGTTTGGGCTTTACCAAGAGTAAAGCGGATTCCAACCTTTACTACAAGGTTGAAGAAGGGAATCCTATGGTTCTACTCCTGTATGTGGATGACTTATTTGTAACAGGAGATGACAGATTGATTGCAGATACTAAGAGGAAGCTTGCTGCTAAGTTCGATATGAAAGATTTTGGAATGATGCATTATTTCCTAGGTATGGAGGTGTGGCAAAGTGCAGGTGGGATCTTCCTTGATCAAGGGAAGTACACAGTAGATATCCTGAAGAGATTCGGGATGATGGATTGCAAGGCCATGGCCACACCTATGGCATTGAATATGAAGCTTCTATGCGATGCCTCATTTGAGTCGGTTGATGTCTCTATGTATCGTCAGATGATTGGGTCCGTGATGTACCTAATGAACACGAGACCAGACATTTGCTTTGCTGTGAACAAATTGAGCCAGTTCTTGATGAATCCGAGGAGTTTTCACCTGGTTGCTGTAAAGCATGTTCTGAGGTACCTGAAGGGTACAGTGGATTATGGGCTCAAGTATGAAGCAAATCAAAAGTTTAACCTGCAGGGTTATGTTGATTCAGATTGGGATGGCAGTGCTGCGGATAGGAAGAGCACATCTGGGTGTTGCTTCAGTATGTGATCAGGTATGATCTCTTGGTTTAGGAGGAAGCAGTCCTGCATAGCAATGAGTACAGCTGAGGCAGAGTATGTTGTAGCCTGTTCACCTAGTTGTGAGGCAGTATGGCTATGGAAGCTACTGTCTGAGTTATTTGATCTCCCGTTGGATGCTACTGGTATCTTCTATGATAACCAGAGTTGTGTGAAGTTGTTTGAGAATCCAATGTTTCATGACAAGTCGAAACACATAGAGATCAAATATCACTATATCAAGGATATGGTGCAGGGAGGAGCTGTGAAGCTCCTACATGTTGTGACGGATGAGCAGATTGCAGATGTGCTGATGAAGCCACTAGCCAAGGTGATGTTCGAGTACTTCATGGAGAGGATTGGTGTTCTTCAGATCGAGGACACTTCGAGGAAGAAGTGATGGACACATTTGCTGAAGCCATTCCAAGCATGTTGGAAGGAGGATCCTTCACATGGCTGTGGATGTAAGCGCTGGATGATGAGCATCAGGATGATGTTCTAGTTTCTGCTTTGTATGATCAGCTGGATCATTTATATGTATATGTATGTACGCATCATGTTGGATGCTGGATATGATTAGTTGGATCATTTGTATGTATTTTGTGTATGCATCAAGTTGGATGCTTGGACCATGTATCTGTATATGTATCAGGTGGATATATTGCATGATCAGGTAGATCATGATGGATACATTGTGTGGATCATGTCTCTATGTATCAGATGGATACACTGTGTATGATGATATGTATCAGGTAGATACTTGGTGTGCATCAGATGGATGCATTGCATGATCAAGGTAATCGTGGATGACGAGCTTCTCCAGATGACATGCAGCAGGATGATGTAGTGATGATGATCAGGATGATCATGTGTACATCAGGATGATGTATGATGAGTATCAGATGATACTTTGTGGCCGTGGATCAGGTTGTGCAGATGAGCATGTCTAGGAGATCCTATAGGTCGGAGTTGTGTACCTATAACAGCCTGGGATGCTCTTTTGAGACATTGCTCTGGGAGGACATGTAATTTGTGCCCTGGGAGATCTTCAGGTCGGAGTTGTGTACCCGTAACATCCTGAGATGCTCTTGTGAGGTTTTTTCCTATGGCATGTAATTTGCTCCTGGGAGATCTGGACAGGATGAAAAAGGCCTCAGATGCTTCAACCAAGTTTTGCCATGACCACATGTAATTTCCTTCTGGGAGACCTGGACAGGATGTAAAAGGCCTCAGATGATTAAGCTAGGTTTTGTGGTGGACCACATGTAATGTGCTCCTGGGAGATCCGATAGGTAGAGTTGTGTGCTCGTAACAGCCTGGGATGCTTCAGCTAGGTTTTGTGGTGAGATCACATGTAATGTGCTCTTGGGGGATCCAACAGGTAGAGTTGTGTGCATGTAACAGCCTGAGATGCTTCAACCAGGTTTTGTCATGGGTCACATGTAATGTGCTCCTGGGAGATCCTACAGGTAGAGTTGTGTGCTCGTAATAGCCTGGGATGCTGCAGGCAGGTTTTGCGATGCACGTAATAAATACTGAGAATTCCACAGTATGGCCAGTGATGATTAAGACCTGCAAGAGGTGGGCCTACATCCAGTATGAAAAAGGACTGGCTCTGTAGAACTTCCTATGACGAGTAGAGTCAGAGATTGGTTGAGATAGCAATAGCAGTGACGATGATGATGACGATGATCCCAAGAAGAAGACTTGTCTAGCATATCTATGTCGAGAAATACCTTCCTACTTAAGAGGGAGTGTTGATGTATATGTAACTTCGGAATGTATTTCATCTGTGTATTTTATATATATTTATTGTACCCTTATAAGAGATGTGTCATTCCTTTATAAGGAAGTGTCGTCATGTGGATTGACAAGTGTCGCAAGTGTGTGTACTTGCCGATGGGTTATTAGACCACCAGGTGTGGGGTTGGCCCTGAAATATATATTATAATGTGGATGTACCTAGCTAGACAAGTCGGCCCCATAAGGTCACTGGGCAAATAGGTTAGTATAAATAGAGATCAGGTGATCTCTATTTAGATCATTCGGAAAAGTACATCTCTCTCACTCAGAAAGTGGCGCACTAGTGAGGAGGAGGATCATCTGCTACTAGGAGACTATCTCAGTGTATTTTGGTTGTACTTTGGTTGAGCCATTGCTCTCTCTATCTCTGAGGAAGTTGTGGGGTTTTTCACCTTAGGGTTTTCCCCACGGAAACTCTGTGTCTCTTGTCTCTTATGCTTTTGATTCTTGTGATGCTTGTCATACTTATTGTGATTGTCATGCATTAATATACTGTATATGTTATTCTCTCAGTAAAGATCCTAGAGCATTGTGAATTAATGTTCAAAATTTAACAACTTTTTTCTTCTAAGGTTTGCCAGAAAATGCTGCATTTTCCAGATGTTTGGGATCCACCAAAATCTTCTTCCATTTTGTATGTAACATAGGTGGTTTTTATGCACTGAATTTATTCAACTTGCATATGAAGGAATTACTAAGCCAATGGGAACACCTTTTCCTTCTTAGGTGTCTTTCCTTATCAGTGGAATTATGGATTTGCACATTCTCGGCTCTATTGGGGAATTGAACGATAGATCGATCCAAGACATGTAGTTTCCATGTAGTTTCCCCACTACTACTTTTACTCAGACTTTAACCATGTCGGATAGATCGATGAACTCAGGCTTTTACTATTAGCACAATCCATTAAAAGCTTTGAATCCATAAATACCTCTAGGTTATCAATACCTTTGTCACTGTTGCTTGTACCTACACGTCCTGTAGATTTCAAATAAATAAAATTATTTTCATATATGAATAATTTATCTCCAAAACTAGACTTCACTTTTTGATAGGCTCCATCAAAGAAACCGATACTCTTGAATAATCTATTTCAAGATTTCTGAGAGTTTTTGGAGACTTATCTCAATTTTCTTTATTTGTTTGCTATGATATTATTATTGAGGTGTAACCTGGATAAATGATAATAATTAAATTGTTAGTTTAGTTTTCTAGATGATCTTTTCTGTAATTAATGGTGAAATCAGTACACATGTTAGTTAGATGATCTTGATATTATCAAGGTATAAAAAAAGGTAGGAGTAGATGATCTACATAAAGAATTGTTATTCTGCAGTGATAATCTTACAAAAAGGTAAGACTAACTAGTTTTCCCAATCCATCTGGGATGCTCCCGCTAAAATTACACCCCATCAGAATCTTGAGTATGCCATAAAATTATTATTTAATCGTAGTCCAACTGAAGAGCTCCTCATCTATCAATATTACACAGAATTCCAGTCTAATTTTGTGCCATTGCTTCAGTACTTGGTGATGAATTAGGATGGTACACCCACAAGGATTGCAAGTTAGTACATATTTCTAAGGTATGTGGAAGTTGTCCATTCAACCGTGTGTTGTATGATAAATCCTTGAAGTGCCCAATGAAAGTATTCATGGATGAACTTATCAATATGTTAGTTGATAACAATCATTGCCAATACACATTCATATATCTATTGTATAAGAAATAAGCAACTTACAATGTTTGAAGTTCAGTAAGGTGACCGATATCGGATCGAAGATTTCCCTGAAGCCCCATGTCTGATAGTGTCCTGTACAGGATTATTAATTAAGTTGTTGTGCTACTTAACATAATATCTATGTTATTGATAGAAACTCAACACATACAAGAAGATTGAAATTAAGATTATCACATAAATAACAATCATACATTGAAAAAGGGATGCTTACAGTGAATTGATTTGGTCGAATTTTGTGCATATGACCCCAACCCAATTAGAACAGTTCAATGATTAGAGCCGCTCCAATTTTTTGGTTCCATGTTTCTCCAATTTGATTTGAGCATATTGAGAATGTCAGCTACAACAAACAACCCAAATCAATATAAGATAATATGGAACTCTCATAAAGTTGTATGACTTTATAGAACATTTTCAATTGTGAAAACTAAATATATGTGAGACTGCATGGACGGCTAAGTCGAATGGGGTGGTGAGATAACCATCATTGAGGTTTGTGAATCCTGAAACTGCAACGCATATCAAATTTTGGATCCATATTCAGTACTAGACTTAGTCTCTCTACTATCAGCTAGGGCCAAGCCTGTTTCCGAAGATATGTTGTCCTGTCCTTCTTTCGGCCCGGTCAGATCAGAGAAGAGAGGAAACCCTATTTTCTTGTCTATCTTAAATCCAAGTAGAGATATGGAAAACAAAAAGGAAGAGTAAGGAATTGTAGCAATTTTGTAAGATTATCGCTGCAGAATAACAATTCTTAATCTTGATATTGTTAGTTTGTTAGATGATCCTGATATTATCAAGGTATAGAAAAAGGTAGGAGTAGCAAGCTCAAAGGCAGAAGTCGCATGTGCTACACGGAAAAAGGAAAAGGACGCATAAAAATGGGCATAGGTTGTTGGCCGAGTGGAAGCACCACCACTATACAAGCTAGACTATTCAATGACCATTAAATCGTCAGTATTCCCGCTAGTTTGAGTGCTAGTTGGTGAATCCAATATGCTCACCTACATGCATTAGGTCTAGTCCATTTTTAAAGAGATTCAATCCTTACACTGAAATGGCATTTTGTCATTACTAAGGAATGATTCAAATAGTGTTTCTTTTGTGTTGTCATCGTATAATGTATAAGGACCATTTATTCCATGTTTGCAGGCCTTTATAACATTACTGATTTTCTATTGCAATGTAAATCCCATTCACAACAATTTCCTCCTATCAATATTCTCAAAATTTATTAATTATAACATTATATTTGGCATCCAACAAAACAACGATATGTTGTTACAGGCCTTACACTATCATTATTTTCCTATTGTTTTCAAGCAATGCATTTGTGGCACTATTTGACTGTCAATATGTTTATAACCACTTATACTATGAAACGAGAACTATATACTATGAACGAGAACTCTACCCATAAAAACGATGATTTTTGCAAAAAAAACACCAAAAACACTCCCCAAATAGAAAAGTGTTGATACCAGTATACACGTATTTTTTTTTAGGGTAAAAAATAGAGCCATGGCCTAAACATCCCATATTGTTGTTTAACAAAACTTTAAAATCAACCTTAAATTGGAAAAAAAGAAAATTCTTGAAGAGATAAATTACAACTTTCAGGAAAATTGCATATTAAACAAAAAAACAAATTTCTCTAATAATTTCACCATTATAACCATATAAAAACAAAGGAATTATGATGCAATTCATAATGAGATAATATATTATACCATACAAGAACAAATCGTTCATATAAATATTCAAAAACTCCTCTAGAGTTTCAATTACAAAAATCATACTAGTAAAAAACATCTAAATTGCTTCTTCAAATTCATCCATGGATTCTAACACCCCATCATCAAAAACTCCTCTAGAGTTTCAATTACAAAAATCATACTAATAAAAAGCATCTACACTGCTTCTTCAAATTCATCCATGGATTCTGACACCCCATCAGAATCTACATTTTCTGCAGATGAAGGACTTGATGAAGATGTAGATGACCCATACTCTTCTCTATTATCAATGGGCGCACAATCTGAGTCTACATCTATACCCATCATTTCAGATGTCATATTCCTTCGGGATCTACGGCTTGGTTTAACACACTCCCATCTTTGACAAATGCTCCCTATTCCACGAATATTAGCTTTGGGTTTTAAAAAAGAAATTAAAAACAAATTAAACTAACAAATTTTAACTAATGTTATAATTAAAAAATTTTAAAAAATTAAAAACAAACTAAACTAAGATAACATTATAATTAAAAATTTAAAAATACATTAAAAAAAAAACTAAGCATCTATATACTAACCAAACTAACATTATAAAAAATTTAAAAAAAACTATACAAAAACTTAAAAACAATTAAAACAAAAATTTAAAAACAATAAAAAAATCAAACTATACAAAATTTTAAAATAAATTAAAAAACAAAATAATTAAAAAAAAATTAAACTATACAAAATTAAACAAACTTTAAACAAAATTTTAAAAAAATTAAACAAACTTTAAACAAAAAATTAAACAAATAAAAAAAAAACATAAACTATACAAAATTAAACAAAATTAAAAAAAAAAAAACCAAATTTAAACCAAATTTTAAAAAAATTGAAACAATGCAATGGCGGGGAGGTGGGCGGTGGCAGTGGAAGGGAGGGCAGTGGGGGAGGAGCGAGGAGAGGGAAGGGGAGGGTGATGGAGGGATAAGAGAGGAGGAGGAGGTGGTGGGTGGGGGCGGTGGAAGGGAGGGCGGCGGGGGGGAGGTGGAAGGGAGGGCGCGGGCGAAGGGGGGGAGGTGGAAGTGGAGGGGAGTGGGGAGGAGGAAGGAAGGGGAGGGCACCGCCCGCTTCGGAGCCAAAGGGCGGCCCTAACGACCCCTGTCGATGCCCGACATCGACATCGACATTGATGCCGGGCATCGACGTCGATGCCGGGCATCGACGTCGATCCCGGGCATCGACGTCGATGCCCGGCATGAACGTCGACATCGATGCCGGGTATCGACGTCGATGCGCGGCATCCACGTCAACGTCGATGCTCGGCATCAATGTTGATGCCGGGCAGCAACGTCGACGTTCATGCCGGGCATGAACGTCGACGTGGATGCCGGGCATCGACGTCGATGCCCGGGATGAACGTCGACGTCGATGCCCAGCATGAACGTCAACGTCGATGCCCGGCATCAACGTCGACGTTCATGCTGGGCATCGACGTCGATGTCGGGCATCAACGTCGACATTGATGTCGGTCATCGACGTCGATGCCGGGCATCAACATCGATGCCCGGCATCAACGTCGACATTGATGCCGGGTCGATGTTGGGCATCGACGTCGATGTCGGGCATCGACGTCGATGCTGGGCATCAACGTCGACGTTGATGCCAGGCATCGACGTCGATGCCGAGCATCAACATCGACGTGGATGCCGAGCATCAACATCGACGTGGATGCCGAGCATCGACGTCGACGTTGATGCCGGGCATCGACGTCGATGCCCGGCATCGATGCCCGGCATCGACGTCGACATTGATGCCTGGCATCAACGTCGACGTTGATGCTGGGCATCGATGTCGACGTTGATGCCGGGCATCGACGGGGGCCGTGAGGGCCGCCCTTTGGCACCCAAGCGAGTGGCTCGATGCCCGTCCCTCCCTTCCCCCGCCCAGCTCCACCACCTCCTCCCCTTCCCCCTCCGCTGCCCTCCCCTTCCCCCACCACCGCCGTCGTCCACCTCCCCCCTCCCTCGCCGCAACCCACCTCCCCGACCATTGCATGGTTTTTTTTTTTTTTAATTGTGTTTAATTTTTTTTTATTTTTAATTTTTTGTATAGAATTTTTTTTTTTAATTTTTTTGTTTTTAATTTTTTTTTAGATTTTGTATAGTTTGGGTTTTTAATTGTTTTTAAAATTTTGTTTTAGTGTTTTATATTTTGATTTTTTTATTGTTTTTAATTTATTTTTTTAAATTTGTTTTTAAATGTTATATAGTTTGATTTGTTATTATATATATATATATATATATATATATATATATATATATATATATATATATTTTAATTTTTAATTTTTTATAATGTTAGTTTTAGTCTGTTTTTATTTTTGTTTTTAATTTTTTTTAAAATTTTGTATAGTTTGTTTTTTTTTTTTTTAATTTTTATAATGTTATTTTTATTTTTTTTTTAAGTTTTTTTAAATTTTGTGTAATGTTAGTATATAGTTAATTAGTTTTATTTTTTAATTATAATGTTAGGTTAGTTTATTGGGTTTTTAATTTTTTTTTAATTTTTAATTATAAGAATATTAGTTTAAATCTATTAGTTTTAATGTTAGTTTAATTTTTTTTTAAATGTTAGTTTATAATGTTATTAGGTTAGTTTAAGTTCTTTTTAACTCTTTTTTTAAATTTTTTATTATAATGTTGTTAGGGGTTAGTTTGATTTGTTTTTAATTTTTCTTTAATTTTTTTATTATAATGTTTTTAGGAATTTTTTATTATAATGTTGTTAGGGGTTAGTTTAATTTTTTTTTTTAATTTTTTTTCTTATAATGTTAGAGGGGGAAACATGTAGCAGAAGAGGACATGAATTTGGCCTGCATGATATTGTTGCTTAGTTTCATGTTTTGAAAAAAATGCTAAGTTTGACAATATTTTGATAAGATGTATTAGTAATGTTTTGACTTTCAGACTTAATTTTAGAAATAAAATTTCTATATTTAATGTTTGAAATATGTTTTTTACAAATAATTTGTATAGTTTTTCTTGAATTTATGTGAATCAACACTTTTCGGAAAATAATATGAAATAGTATCATTTTTATACAAAACATATATGAAAATTGATTGAAAATGGTTTTAAATGTCTATAATTTCTGGAATTTTTTACAATTTTGTCAATAAAAGTGTCTTATTTTGTCCATTAAAATGTCTTATTTTATAAAAAAAATTGCAAAATGTATATGTTTTTCATTATAAATTGCTTAAAAATGTATGCTATTTTGCTAAATTTCTAAAAATGCACCTGAAAATAGAAACTAAATTTTTTTTACGATAAAGATAATTCAAAGGTCCCAAAAAATGCCTCGAAATGAAAATGTGTGATACTGGCATCACCCCTTTTTGAAACAGAGCTAAAAAAACCTACTAAAATTAGGAGAGAGAAAAACGAGAACTGTGTCGAGTTCTCGTTTCATAGTATAAGTGGTTTTATGTCTTGATATTTTTTGTTCGACTTTTAAGATCATGTCTATTGTTATGTTTTCCAGTATAATTTATCGGTTGAATACTCCTCATTTAAAAGAGAGAATAAATAGGAGATCCTTTCTATTATACATTCCATACTTCGATTTGTCATTCAAGAATTTCAAGATAACAAACATGTGTAAAATTCCTATCTTGCTTTCTGGTCAATATCCAAAAATTATCTTCTATCGCTATTGCTCTTATGATAAATCTCCTGGTAAATGGTTTCAATGTAATTATTTGTAACATAGTTAATTATGTTACCTGCTATGATTTCATTCTTATGCTAAAGCTCTTGGTAAATAGTTTCAACGCAATTATTTGTAACATAGTTAATTATGTTACATGCTATGATTTTATTCAGAAATAATGGAATCAGAATGCAAGTAAATGGAAGCATTATGATCTGTACTATTTATCTTTCATTGTCCATATAACTTCGTCTCTTCTCCCACTCCTATTACTTTGTTTATAATATTATACCCAGTATTTGAACTTTGTTTTCAAATCAATAAAGCAATTATGGCACTTATATTTCAACCAATGTTTAAATTAGTAAAACTTTATAATAGACACATGTAATACCTCTTAATGATCAAACCAATATTTAGGAAAAAATGAAAACATGATAAAGCTTCCGGAAGGACAGGTCTGAGCTCTAAATTCACAAAATTATTTGAGCTCAAGCCCTTGTCTAAACTCACGTTTGTAGTTGTAACTATTGCAAACAAAGCAACATGCTACATATCTATAACATATCATATACAACAAAGTAGAACAATGTCATGGACATATCTTACTTCAATCTTTTATTCATTAAACTACTATCAAGATTGTGTTACTGAATTAACTTTGGCCAATAAAATAAACAAACTTCCTATTAACACAGAAAGCCCACTGGATTCTAAATCTTATTTAACCCTAAATCATATTGTGATTAGTTGATGCATTAACAGTTCTCCTCATTTCCTCATATGTTGTCAACTTTTGGACCATCCTTTTTATGTTCTCTGTCCTGACACTTGAGATTCACGGGTGTACCTTGAAATCTACATCATCCCCTTTTTCATGTTTTCAGCATTATAATTTAGACTTGATTCTAAAGTATGCAGTGAAGGGGTCGTAATGATTGATGGCTCTGGCCTGGATAGGTGCATCCACCTTCTTCATGTTACGTTTTCTATGAGCATCAACTTCATTCTCTTGCCATAGACAAATAACACAGAACTTAGCAATCTGATCCAGCTGCACCTCATCAGGGCTCATTTGTAGCAGTTCCTCGTGACATAGACATTGTTATGAATAACATATAAAAGATGAAACTTGGATATTTTGAAGGAAACCTCTACTTACATGCGTGTGCTTCATGACTGCATTCTTTATTTGTTTCGAAGCCTCAAATGGTTCATATGCGAACCCCCAAGAGGTTCCTGTGCATATCAACATCCATGTTAGAGAATGGGTGAGTCTCAATATGCATAATCAACAATTTCAATGGATTGCTTTGTAATCATTTGAAGAAAATGGTAGAGAGATAAGTAGAGTAATTCATACCAAACATGAAGAGAAAATAGACATAAAATTAGGTAGAATCACTCCTAGCAGATAACATCTTAGAATTCAAATAATGATGAGACTGTATTTTTAAGGCTGCCTTGAGAAGCCCTGCCACGCTATCCTATTTCACATTCAGCATTCATTCATCTATTAGATTATTATTTCATTATTAAATATTAATTGTTTATGTAGTGTTGAATTGGGTTTACCACTTATGTGTTCTGGGTTATATGTGTGAATCTAGTTCATTATTTACAAGTAACCCCATGGAGAAAGAGAAGTAATTTCTTGTTTGCAATTGCCTTGTTGGCCCAAAAATTTGGCATGGCCATGATCCTTTCATGAGTTAAATAAATAAATAAAATCATAGATTCAGATTTGGTGCTGAGATGACAAAGCTATAGACCAAACTCTTGGAATGAAACTACCCTCGTGAACTATAAGTAAGGGATTTTAAGACTGCAATAGAGTTTTGTTTAAGTTCTACAATTTAAGAAACTATCTATTGGTCCCATTTTTTTCCTATACAACCCTTGGATTGAGCCCACTTTTCCTTTCAAGATAATTTTTTGCAAATCTATCAAACTTGGAAAAAATTACTTTTCTGCACCTGTTTAAATCCAAGTAACTCATTTATTTGGCCTGATCCTGCATGAATATTGTCTATCCTGAACACTGTAAGATCAAAGATGGGATGAAACAAAGAGAAAAACTAGGTATAACACAACAGGTACTTTGTACCCTTCCACTAAGTTAAGTTGATGAAATTAAGATTTTAACTTTTATAATCTTATTGGGTGGAGTTCATTTATTTTAGGGAATAAAATTACTTGTTACCTTAAAATAAATTTTGATTCTATTAGCCGTTTTGTAATAGACAGAATCAATGTTGATGGAAATTCTCCATTCAACCTTTTTCTAATATGGTTTGAAACTGAGATATATTGAAATCAATTACTTGCTTTCAGTGTAGGCTTACATCAATCACATAATAAAGATTACACAATAAAATTCAAGTTCCAGCCAATAAAATTCAACATATATTACATGGTTCAAAATTTGATTTCTCACCAAATAGGGCTAGTTCAAAATTCAATATTATTTGCTAGATCCTCCTTTTTCATGCTTGCATTGATAGAAGCGAGGTGTAGTGCTGATGTTAGCATATATATATATATATACATGCTCTTTAGAAACTAATGTTTAGCATCATAATAAAAACAACATGTTTTCTCCTCCTTGATGTACTTTCCTAAAATCCAAATAACAACTTATAAATTTAGAGGCCAATCATTCAAATCATCAACTATTTACTATCTTTGTGTGCTAGCTTGAGTGATTGAGTGCCTTTGAGCTCCATGCAAGGACTCTCAGAGTCAATCCCTTGGGTTGGATGGCTCTATTTAATGCCTTGCTTAATGTCCTAACAATTCAAGTGTTGTAATTAGCACTAATAGGGTTACACTGGGTACCATCTACAAAATTCACTAAGGATAATCTGTTTATTGCATTGTTAGGGCCCTATGCTTCTTCTACACCTGCATGACCATCAAGATTATCTCATACTCATCATTATTAAAGCATGGAAGGTGATATTCTTTTGTCTTTCATTGAAGGGAAGTACTTATTTTTTTGGCAATATTCTTGTCTTTAATTCAATGAAGCTTGACAAGTGCTTAAAAATGTCTTATCAATGTTTATAGCATGAATCCGACACACTTTCTGATCACTGCTTATTCAATGAAGCTAAGGTATATCTTGTTTAATGGTGTTTTTCAAACATTAGACTGCATTGTTTTGACATATTGCTAATCTTCCACTTGTCATAAGATTACATTCTAAAATGCCTAGACTGTTCCTTCACTCAAAAAATATGACTTGTAAAATTTCAGTTATTCATATCTTTGTATTTACATGTAGACTTCGACTTGTTGTGTCCAATCTTAATATCCCACTTCTTACATTTTATTCTCATATCAATCCATAAGTAATTCTATTTAAGGGTGCTAGCTCAATGGTAGAGCAGTTGCCTTATAGGCAGGAGGTTGGTGGTTTGATTCCACCGTGCCCTATTTATATTCTAAAACCACTAAAAAGAGATAAATGACTAAAAAAATGACCAAAATTTGCATATAAATGACCACCATTATAACATGAGAGATAAGTGACCAAAATATGCATATAAATGACCACTTTTGAGTTGGTGATCGCTGGTAGCAAATTAGCGGTCATTTATCACGTCACAATTAATGACCAAATATATTACCAATGTAATGACCAAATATATGACCACAAAATAAGCTATAAATGACCAAGCTAAATATGACCACATTTTTGGTCACGTGATATATGGCCACTAATTTGCTACCAGTGGTCACCAACTCAAAAGTGGTCATTTATATGTGGATTTTGGTCTTTTTTGGGTCACTTATCTCTCATTTTGTACTAATGATACATGTCCCACTAGATCATAACCTGGTCTACCAAATGGTATTTGAGCTGCCTAACCCTGCGGTTCAATATACATCATGGTTCGACCCTAATGGTCCCCTCATCCAAAACCTGCAGTTCCTTCTAATTTATTTTATGAGAGTCATCGGCTAAATAATGTCATAAAACAGATACATGAAAAAAATTATGAGTTTTATGAAAATGGGGTGGCAGTGCAAGATGATATGCACTAGTTCCAACTTTCTCCAAAATTTCAAAGGGTCCTATGAATCGTGGTGACAATTTTGTCCCTTTCCCAAACCAGATGGTACTTTAACTAGGCCTGATTCATATGAATACTTGATCCCCTACCTTGTAGTTTTGGTCAACCCTATGTACATAGGAATATCTCTTTTGTCTATCTTGAGCTTCCTTTAACCTCTTCACAATCTGAATCACTTGTTCTTCCATCTCTTGAATCAACTTAGGTCCTATAATCACTCAATTCTCTAAAATTTCCCAACTCAATGGTCTACCGCATGGCCTCCCGTATAATGCTTGATAAGGTGGCATTCAAATCAAGTTGTGGTAACTATTGTTGTAAGAAAATTCTACTAAAGGTAAGTGCTTTTCCTAATGGGTCTGTTGATCCATATCATACATCCTAAACATGTCCTCCATCACCATAGACTCTTTTTGTTTTCCCATCTGTCTCTAGATGGTATGTTTTTCTTAGGTTCAAATGATTTACTAAGGCTGGCTACAAACTTGTCCAAAACCTGGATGTGAAATGGGCATCCCTATCTAAGATAATCTTCTTTGGAAACCCATGAAGATGAGCTACTTCACTTATGAATACACACGTTACATATGTGACATCATAGGTATCCTTAACTCGATCAAAGTGAGCAGTTTTGGTCAATTTATCAAAAATGACCATAATGGAATCATGCCTATGAGAGGTAAGAGGCAATCCAACCACAAATTCCATGGATTTAAACTTCCATTTTGACATAGGAATGTCATGCAGTTGCAATAGTCCTATCGGGTGGTGACGATTAGCTTTTACCTGATGACACTCAAGGCACCTAATAAGGAATTTGACCATGTAATGCTTCATTCATGCCCAAAAGAAGAGTTTTTTCATGTCTGCATGCATCTTCTTTACGCATTTGTGCATGCAATAAACTACTCTGTGGGATTCCTTAAGTATAGTTTCGCTACTGTCTCCTTCCCAGGGAATATGCATCCTCCCTTGATATTGTAACATCCCATCAGCTTCCAATTCATACCCTTCAAACTTAGGTTCCACCTACCTCCCATTTTGGAGTTCCAACAAGACCTTTAGGTACCAACTATCCTTGGCTAACTGTCCTAATACTCTTTCCTTCAAATCAACCTTTAATGGTATCAGGGAGAAAGTCCGTGGTTTTCTACTTAAGGCATCGACTACAACATTCTCCTTCCCTTTAATGTATGAAATCCCAAATCATACTGGCTCATAAATTCACTCCATCACTTTTGTCTACCATTTAGGTCTCTTTGGGTGAAGATATACCCTAAGCTTTGGTAGTCAGATTTGAGCTCAAAGCTTCATCCAACAAGGTGGTTTTAACTTCCTTGACGCATAAGCTATTACCTCACCTTCCTTGTGGGATACCCAATTTAAATAGTTAGTAATTTGGTAAAAATTGAAACATTATCAAATGCAAACACTAGCTAATTCACAATTCTTATATCTGCCAAACCAAATTCAACATTTATTATTATAAATAAATGTAATGATAACCACTTGATACTATTAATATCCTCCTTATAATGATCACAATATAATGAAACATTAACTAAGATAATTGTCTTAACTGATAACTTTTACTTTGAACATCTCCCTCACTTGCTTACCCATTAACGATAAACATAACCAAGCCTAAAAATACTAAATATTTCTATAGGGATATTACAAGATCAACAAAAAGTTTCCTCTACCAAAACCTACACTTGTACATTGGCATAAACAATAATCTGTTATAAATATCAAGAAGACATGAGAAGCACATAAGAAACACATAAGAACGAGAAAGACATAAGAATGAGAGGTAGATAAACATGGTTCACCTGATTCTCCGGGCCACGTCCACAAGGAGTTTCAATTTATTATACATCAACCTCGAGGGTTTACATCATGCAACAGTGGTCACAGAATCTCCACTTTCTCATTGCTTGTCTCATAAAGAATACTTTTCAAAACTCATTGATACTCACAACAACTTAAATTACAGAAAGCCTCATTCTAATAATACACCTTCGTGTGTCCCAACTTACTGTAGCTTGACATAGTGGTATTGAGTTTTCTGTTCATTCACTATTACACTATTGAAGAGTTTTAGATCATGTTGGCTCAAGTGATTACACTTCATAATATATATTTTAACCAACAACCAATAATCGAAAATAAAAGGAGATGGATTGGATTTCTTACCCCCGTCCCCAAAGCTTGCATATTGCAGATATCTACTCCAAAATCATAGATATCCAATCAGAGGTCTCCACTCTATAACACAGAGTTTCACTTAAATAGAAGACATGATATCACACACCTATTTCATATAGCGATGGCAGAGATATCTTATACCAGAGAAATATTCAAACATATTCAACATATTACCATTCTTTATCTAGCATAAGCAAAGAAATGGAAATTCACGAATTTCACCAAGACAGTCGAGATACTGAGACAGGGATCTGCGTTTCCAAACTACTACGATTTCCAATCAATATTCAGCTTAAAACAGAAATATCATTTATCTAGAATAAGCAATATAAATGGTAGTTCAACCTACAAGACATTATGCATTTTATCTAATAAGTAATAGATATAGACTTCTAGCATAAGCAAAAGAACAACCGATCTACGATTTTCCAAAGCACTTTCGGGATCCTGAGACATAGATCGACAGCATACAAATCGTACACGCACTGTGATCCATTCAAGGTTTAGCAGATAGCAATAGATCCAGCATAAGGAGTAGATATGAAATCTATGAATTTCCCAAAGCAAAACGGATCCTGAGACGGAGCTCGACAACATAAACATCATACATGCACTGCGAGCCATTCAAGGTTCAGCAAATAGCAATACATCTAGCGTAAGAAATTGATATGTAATCTACTAACCTCCCAAAGCAAAACGTATCCTGAGACAGAGCTCGACAGCATACAAATAATACATGCACTGTGATCCCTTCAAGGTTCAGCAGATAGCAATACATCTAGCATAAGAAATAGATATGTAATATACTAACCTCCCAAAGCAAAACGAATCCTGAGATAGAGCTCGACAGCATACAAATAATACATGCACTATGATTCATTCAAGGTTCAGCACCAATCTTGTACTATTGATCTACATATATCATAGTTACACAATTACAACAATAATTAAAGGAATGCCCCGATTCCTGAACATGCCCTGGATCTCTCCTATCTGGGCGTCTGGATATACCGAGCTCGCAAAAGAATATGCAGGAAAAACCACGATTTTCTAAGCATGAATAAGCTTCCAAACTGGCGCTATTGGACCTACAGGGGTCACAAGTAAAAACCGCAAAAAGAAAATATACCATGATCTTCCCAAGGGTGAAGGAGCTGCCACTCTGGCGCTATGGATCTACGTAGATCATAAATAGTAAACAATCTATGAAGGAGAGTTACTTCAAATCGTAAGCAACAAATAATCCTACGATGGCAGTTTTTACATACAGAGATCCATTCGATTCCTTTTTCAAAATGTAAATCATAAGCAGTAAACAATCTATGACAGAGACTTAACTTCAAATCGTACTTAGTTGAACCATGCCAACCTCTGAATTCCTGATCCTTCATGAATCCCACTTTTCCATCGATCGGATCCCTCAGCTATCAAGGGTCTTTCAACAGAGGTATCTACATCTGGAACTCTGATTCCTCTGGAAAATCGTATCCCTCAGATGCAGAGTGAATCCTCGATATTGCCCAGCTTCTGTCTAATTCTGTAGATTCCTTCCTCGGCATGTGTGTACAGAGAAAATCATATCTCTCAGATGCAGAGTGAAGCCCTACCATCACTCATCCTCCATTTACCTATTTAGACTCCTTCCTCAGCGTACGTGAATAGAGAAAATCGTATCTCTGAGATGCAGAGTGAAGCCCTACCATCACTCGGCATGGAGACTCCTTCCTCTGCGAGTGTGTCATCCCAACAGTTTTCTCCCCCTCCCTCGGCTAGACTCAGAGTACTTAAGCACCCAACGCACTGAGGTGGATGCATCAGGTACAGCTTTCCCTGATGACAAATGGTCTTCTCAAGGAAATCGGCGTGATGACAACCTTCCAGCAAAACGACCAGTGATCGTGTGTAGTTGGCATTTGATTTAAAACAAGGTAAAAAATCATCCTTTTGACAAGTCATCCTTCGAATGAGGAGAGTTGTCTCCTTTGCAGACTCCTTCTCTAAAGATACGTCACGAATTCATCTATCCGTAACTACCACTTAAGACATATATTTATATAAAGGGTAGTTGTATGTTGGTTTTTCCTAATAGCTGCAATCTTGATTAGGAGGTATTTACCATAATGTTCGTTGCTTTTCCTTTTTACAATAGTTGAAATATTTATGTGGATATATATATATATATATATATTTATATATATTTACACATTATTTGCTAATAAATAATTATTCCTCATATGTAAGGTAAAGGTAGCACCTTCCCCTTTTTATTTATTATCCGTATCCTTGTCAAGGAAGTAGCAAAATGTATGCATCTTGAATGATATATTAGGGTTCATAGGATTATTTGTATATAGACATTCTTTATATGTATCTATACAATATTATTTATATATATATATGTATGTATAGATATATCTACCCTTCCTGTAGTACCACTTACTCTCGTAGGGGTAAAAGGAAGCCTTTGGTTCCTTTGGGCTAAAATGCGTCCTTTTCAAGGATATAGTAATATATAGGATGATCTCGTAGTTCTCAAAGGATTTTTAAGAAGAGATATATTCCTCCTTAAAGAATAAGTATTATTTCGGCAGTCCCATACACCAACCCCTCCCCCTAGTGGGTTTGTTTCCCCATTGTTTGGTTGCGTCACAACTTAGTCTATCAATCGACTATTACATCTAGGAGATGAACAATCATACTAAGAGGTTTACTGGTGGGGCCTTGGCCTTTAGATCCTCACAAGAACCAATAATTAGATTTTTAATTTACAATAATTAGGAGTAAAAAAAAGAGGGATGTTACATCCTTTCCCCCTTAAGAATAACACCGTCCTCGGTGTTCAATTTTTTTTCAATTTGGACTATTTGGATTATCTTCAAATTTTTATGAATCCCACAAGTCGCTAACGCTCATAACGTGTATTGATATGCAAAAAAATTAGGTCCTCCACAATTTGTTGAGTAAAACATATCATTAATTAGTAACTCAATTCAGAATATAACTCATGAATCTTTTATGCAACACAATATTTTCTAGACATAGAACATCTGTCAACCTTTGTTTGTGTTCTTATAATCATGAGAGACATAATCACAATAATTCATAAGCAATTCAGGTTTACTTATCTTTGGAGGACATCTTTCACTTCAAGTACTTGAATGTTTTGTCTAGTTCTCAACTTGAGCTAAGCATTTCTATCATTAAGTTAGCAAGAATTATTTGACATGGTTTCAAATAGTGAACTTAAAGTTCAGCACTTATCCTTTCCTATGAAACAAAAAAAACTTTACCGGTTAAAGCATTCATAACAAAGACATTCAACCGTCTAAGTACTTGAACATTGTAAATATGTGTTTTATTGTTACATCCCGAAGATGAAAATTTTCAACAACACTTCGTTGATCACCAAACTCTCCCTTGAGTTCTTGGAACTTTAGAAAACGTCTGCTGAACGCAGATCCCGAGATATGTCACCATTTTACATGTGGACTTACGGGTTGTATTTTGAGGTTACTCTCCCTTTTGATTTTTAGTCAAAATTTTTCTCCTCAAAGGCATCAAACAACGTCCTGTCTTAAAGATGTCAAACTTTCTGCCTAGGTCTTTATGGTTTTGTGTGTTTTTTGAGGAAAAATATATATATATTGAGCGAAAAAAGGTATATTATGGTCTTTTTGGTGACCTTTTGATGGCTTTAGAGGCTCAAATGGTGGAAAAGTGGACAAATGGGTCATGTGAATAAGGGAATGAGCTAGTGAGCACTTTTTGGGTGTTAATAGATTGTCCCCTGATGTGTGAGGGAGGAGCTCATCGTATGGCCAATAGAAATCATAGTTCTTTTTTCTTTTTTCCTGGGGTTTGGAGAAGAGAAGAGACCGGTTGGAGACTGGAGCAATGGCCCCTTGGAAGCTGCAAAAATTGAAAAAATACATGTCCTCAAAATGAATGAGGAATAATCTGTGATTATGGACGAGGTGGGCATACCCATGCTCGTATCAAGACATATACATAACAATTAGGCCCACGAAGGGGGACCTGAAGAAATACATAAAAATTTGCTGGTACATCATAATGGTCCAAAGGGGACACAATGCTAGGACATACTCATGGTCATATTATGAATGATCTAAATAACTGATACACTGGAAAAAAGGGCAACAACCATTCTAAATAAGGTATCATAAGGGTTGATGAATTGTTGAAACTAAAGGTGTCCAACATCTGTAGGGACTCAATAACTGTGAGTCAACTCTGAGGAGTTATATGTAACTGTATACTCAATGGAGTATAGAACTGCAGTACATCTGAAAATTGTCGCCAAGTGCAACCTGAATATCCATAGGAAAATGAAACTGGTTGTTTCCTCAATTAGGCTCTCCAATGTCGTAGAGTCAGGTGATATCCGAGGTCTTCAATAAGTAACTAAAAGGATCGATACCCTATATGAGTCTCAACGATGCGATCAAGATGTTGAAGTTGAGCATGTGAGAAACAATCATTTGGAGAGGCACTGAGGACTCCTTTTGAAATGATCTGTAGGTACTCATCACTAATGGTGATGAGTCCAAGGTACAGGGACCTCTGGGTCTATCCTCTGGAATAGATTTGATTGGCGTCGACAGAGGGAGACTGGCATCTACCAAGGCAATGATGTTTCCTTGATAGGAGCGCGAGGTGTACAACGAAACTGTGATAGTAGGACTAACATATTGTGGGGATGTGGAAAAAACTGGGGTCATAGAGTGGGTGGACTCAAACTTCCTTTGTTCAAAGCATGATGACATGGTTGACCTTGCAACATAGGAAACTGATTTGTATTATATACTAGAGTGACTCTCGGGGGACAAGCTGATGGATGCTTTTGGGAGACTCTCAGGGTAACATACTGTAGAATACTCTGAACAAAGGCGACCATAATGGGGGAGCTGCCTTATGAGTAGACATGATCTGTTGTGGTGCTGAAAACCACCATTGGGTCCTTCTTCATAGTTTTAATGAGCTCCAAGAAGGGGTAAAAGTGTGCTCTGAAATGGTACTGTCCTGTGGATTTTGTGAGCCCAGGACTGTTCGTGCTCGTGAGTGTTTCCATTTTTAGGGAGTCTGAAAACGAAAAGAAGACTCTGCAGCGGTGGTGGAGTACCGTCCTATGGATTTTATACGAGCCCAAGACAGTGATTGCTCATGGTTTCTTTCATTTTTTGAGAGTCTGAAATTGGTAAGTAGACTCCATTGGTGTTATTTTTCGTAAGTTAGTCTCCAAGGCCCGAAAAAGCATAAAATGATACAAATGGAGAACTCTTCTAGCCGATGTGACTAGAGTATTCCTTTTTCATAATTAGTCTACAAGGTCCGGAAAAGCCAGGTAGACACCCTTTCAAATACTTTTAGTGAGCATGAAAGGAAGCAAGGTTGCTCGGCGATCTTTTCATTGTTTTAGGAGTCAAAAAAGAGCTTAACCAAAACTCCCTAAGTGCCTTTTTCGTCAAAGACTTGCTCGACTCGAAAAAGGGGTAAAATTATACTGAACAGAAGGGTATTGGTGAGAGCGAGGAATGATCTTGAGCATCGTCACAAGCACACAAAACTGAATCCGGCGACATAAAGATTGTGAAAAACGGGCAATGGTCGATGTGGCACGTAAACGGAGACGATGAGTGTCATTTTTAAAAAATGCCCGAAAATAATAGGGATGAGAGCAAGAAATGGTCTCAAGCATCATCACGAGCACGAAAAACTGAATCCGACGATATAAAACTTGTAAAAAACGGACGATGGCTGATGTGGCATGTAAACCGAGGCAACGAGGGGGCATGTAAAAAAAAATGACTGAAAAATCTAGGAGTGAAAGCAAGAAATGATCTCAAGCATCATCATGAGTGCGGAAAACTTAAATCGGCGATATAGGATTCGTAAAAAATGGACGATGGTCGATGTGGCACGCAAATCGAGGCGACGAGGGGGCATGTAACAAATAGATTGTCCCCTGATGTGTGAGGGAGGAGCTCATCGTATGGCCAATAGAAATCATAGTTCTTTTTTCTTTTTTCCTGGGGTTTGGAGAAGAGAAGAGACCGGTTGGAGACTGGAGCAATGGCCCCTTGGAAGCTGCAAAAATTGAAAAAATACATGTCCTCAAAATGAATGAGGAATAATCTGTGATTATGGACGAGGTGGGCATACCCATGCTCGTATCAAGACATATACATAACAATTAGGCCCACGAAGGGGGACCTGAAGAAATACATAAAAATTTGCTGGTACATCATAATGGTCCAAAGGGGACACAATGCTAGGACATACTCATGGTCATATTATGAATGATCTAAATAACTGATACACTGGAAAAAAGGGCAACAACCATTCTAAATAAGGTATCATAAGGGTTGATGAATTGTTGAAACTAAAGGTGTCCAACATCTGTAGGGACTCAATAACTGTGAGTCAACTCTGAGGAGTTATATGTAACTGTATACTCAATGGAGTATAGAACTGCAGTACATCTGAAAATTGTCGCCAAGTGCAACCTGAATATCCATAGGAAAATGAAACTGGTTGTTTCCTCAATTAGGCTCTCCAATGTCGTAGAGTCAGGTGATATCCGAGGTCTTCAATAAGTAACTAAAAGGATCGATACCCTATATGAGTCTCAACGATGCGATCAAGATGTTGAAGTTGAGCATGTGAGAAACAATCATTTGGAGAGGCACTGAGGACTCCTTTTGAAATGATCTGTAGGTACTCATCACTAATGGTGATGAGTCCAAGGTACAGGGACCTCTGGGTCTATCCTCTGGAATAGATTTGATTGGCGTCGACAGAGGGAGACTGGCATCTACCAAGGCAATGATGTTTCCTTGATAGGAGCGCGAGGTGTACAACGAAACTGTGATAGTAGGACTAACATATTGTGGGGATGTGGAAAAAACTGGGGTCATAGAGTGGGTGGACTCAAACTTCCTTTGTTCAAAGCATGATGACATGGTTGACCTTGCAACATAGGAAACTGATTTGTATTATATACTAGAGTGACTCTCGGGGGACAAGCTGATGGATGCTTTTGGGAGACTCTCAGGGTAACATACTGTAGAATACTCTGAACAAAGGCGACCATAATGGGGGAGCTGCCTTATGAGTAGACATGATCTGTTGTGGTGCTGAAAACCACCATTGGGTCCTTCTTCATAGTTTTAATGAGCTCCAAGAAGGGGTAAAAGTGTGCTCTGAAATGGTACTGTCCTGTGGATTTTGTGAGCCCAGGACTGTTCGTGCTCGTGAGTGTTTCCATTTTTAGGGAGTCTGAAAACGAAAAGAAGACTCTGCAGCGGTGGTGGAGTACCGTCCTATGGATTTTATACGAGCCCAAGACAGTGATTGCTCATGGTTTCTTTCATTTTTTGAGAGTCTGAAATTGGTAAGTAGACTCCATTGGTGTTATTTTTCGTAAGTTAGTCTCCAAGGCCCGAAAAAGCATAAAATGATACAAATGGAGAACTCTTCTAGCCGATGTGACTAGAGTATTCCTTTTTCATAATTAGTCTACAAGGTCCGGAAAAGCCAGGTAGACACCCTTTCAAATACTTTTAGCGAGCATGAAAGGAAGCAAGGTTGCTCGGCGATCTTTTCATTGTTTTAGGAGTCAAAAAAGAGCTTAACCGAAACTCCCTAAGTGCCTTTTTCGTCAAAGACTTGCTCGACTCGAAAAAGGGGTAAAATTATACTGAACAGAAGGGTATTGGTGAGAGCGAGGAATGATCTTGAGCATCGTCACAAGCACACAAAACTGAATCCGGCGACATAAAGATTGTGAAAAACGGGCAATGGTCGATGTGGCACGTAAACGGAGACGATGAGTGTCATTTTTAAAAAATGCCCGAAAATAATAGGGATGAGAGCAAGAAATGGTCTCAAGCATCATCACGAGCACGAAAAACTGAATCCGACGATATAAAACTTGTAAAAAACGGACGATGGCTGATGTGGCATGTAAACCGAGGCAACGAGGGGGCATGTAAAAAAAAATGACCGAAAAATCTAGGAGTGAAAGCAAGAAATGATCTCAAGCATCATCATGAGTGCGGAAAACTTAAATCGGCGATATAGGATTCGTAAAAAATGGACGATGGTCGATGTGGCACGCAAATCGAGGCGACGAGGGGGCATGTAACAAATGATCGAAAAATCTCGGCATGAAAGCGAGAAATGATATCAAGCATCATCACGAGCACGAAAAACTGAATCCAACAATAAGAATTCGTCAAAAACAGATGACGGCCGATGTGGCACACAAACCGAGGCAACAAGGGGGCATGTAAAAAAGGCCCAAAAAATTTGGGCATGAAAGCGAGAAATGATCTCAAGCATCATCATGAGTATGGAAAATTGAATCCGGCAATATAAGATTCATCAAAAATAATGACCGATGTGGCACGCAAATCGAGGCGACGAGGGGGCATGTAAAAAATGCCCAAAAAATTTGTGTGTGAAAGCGAGAAATGATCTCAAGCATCATCACGAGCACGGAAAACTGAATCCGTCGATATAAAAATCGTCAAAAATGGACGACAGTCGATGTGGCACGCAAATCGAGGCGACCAGGGGCGTGGGAAAAATGCCCTAGAAATTGACTTGGTGGAATCGGGAAATGAAGTGGACTAACATGAAGTTCTCGCTGTGCTGATTCTAATGGTGCCAACTGTTTGAAAAACGGACGTCGTATGATACCGAAATTGTTGATTGAAATATGGTCAAATCTCTATAAATGGTGTGTGGGCCCAATGTGACATGTGTAATTGTTACATGCGAGTTTCACAGAGCAATTGAGTGGGTCAGAGCATTTTCATGATTTGTGGGAGATTTGACCATTGGAATTTCGTTCAGCGAGTTTCAGGTAATCCTATTCTCCTTAGCCTTTTCAATTATTTCCTTTCTCGTTGGAGGCGAGCCCTCGAAGGCCGCGAAATTCCACTTTGGCATTCCAACGTGGTATATCGCGGGTTTCAGCTCTTTTTCCGCGATGAATATCATGGGTATGGGCTTGATACCCACGATGTTCATCGCGGGTTTGGGGCAGACAGTCGTGATGTTCATCGCGACTGTTAAGCTGACAATCGTGATGTTCATCACGATTGTGGGGCTGATACCCGCGATGATCATCGCGGCTTTTGATTAAAAAGTCGCGATGATCATCGCGGCTTTTGATTAAAAAGTCGCGATGATCATCGTGGCTTTTGATTAAAAATTCACGATGATCATCGCGACTAAGAGGCCAAAACTTGCGATGGGATTTTTTGGAAAAAAATTTGCTTTCTAAAAAAAATTTCTTTGTTTTTTGGCAGGATGCTGAGGAGGCCACTAGTAGAGTGGTGGGAATGAGAGATCGATGAGGACTTGATGGATTGGATTTGGACTGACCCTGGTGTCTAGGAGGCCTTGGCTACTGGCGGGCTCCTAAAGTTCGCGTAGATTCCACCTATGCGTTCATTCAGAGAGCTACTAAACAAATTGGTGGGTTTCTGAGTTCCAGCAGAGGCTGCATTCGTGGTGTGGGGTGAGCGGTTAGAGATCCCCCTTTTTGATGTTTATTTCCTTACTAGGTTGCCTCGCTTAGGGGAGGTAGGGGAGCTCCAGCCGAGAATCCCTGCTGGGTTGGACATTGAGAATCTCTTGGAGAGACTCTGTGTTTCGAGAGCTATTGCATAGAACAACACACTGAGTCTGACATCTCTGTGGGAGTGGGAGATGCGAGCGGTTGGGGCTTGTGTTCTGCGTGTGTTGGGTGCCGCGGTGCCACATTGTTTGTCTGGGGGGCAGACGATGATGGTAGACCGTGTGTTGAGAGGGACCTACTTTGCCTGGGGTCAGATGTTTTTGGCCTGTGTTCGGCGAGATTTGGACAAGGTCAGTCGGGAGGGGGGGAGTTTTGCCATGCCTCCTTCCTTTGTTGTTTTTTCTTTGAGCGAGTACCGACCTTGCGGCCGCGTGTGCAGGTTCGGGAGGGGTTGGTTAGTGAGCCGCGGATGATGCGGTGGGGGGAGATGATGCCCCAGGGTTGTGGTGGTATCCGACATTTCTTTTCGTCGGATATGTATGAGCAGTGGGAGCAGATCCCCCTGCTTATTGATGATTATCCATATGCTGGCATGGATTACCGAGGAGATCCGGAGATGCCTCGGGCTCAGGGGCAGGCCTATGGTTTAGATGGTATGTCTTTGTTTTTTTTTTCTCTACTATATCATGTTTTTAGATGTTTTTGTTATGAGTATAGCTAGAGATATTTATATGATATTGACTTGGTTCACTTGTGTGATTGTGCAGATATTGGTTCGAGGCCACCAGCTGATCATGTAGGTCGTCGAGGATGGGCGATGGTGGTCATTCCTCCACCTATAGCGGTGCCGCCTCCTCATGTTCGAGGAGTTGTGCATCCTTGCGACGATGCCCTGGAGGGCATACGGGAGACTTTTGAGTTGCTTCTAGAGGGAGCCTTAGAGGAGAGCTGGAGGGACTTGGACCGACACATTATTGAGCGTTGTTTCGATGCTCCTAGTGAGTGGCGGTCTATCCTACTCAGAGTAGCAGTTATGTCGGCCGAGAGGAGTGCTCGGGATCAGGAGGATCTGGAGGAGCCAGCGGAGGAGGGGCCAGAGGATCCTGGGGATCATGATGACTAGTTGTTCATATATTTTCCCCCAAATACTGATGAGAATATGGGGATGTACCTTTTTTGTACGGCTATGTATTTTTGTATATGGGGATGTATCTTTTTGTACTTATGACATGGTGACTATTATGATGTTATATATATATATGTTTTTGGTATATAGTCGTGTATGCACATGGATGCACATATTGTCTATTTGTTTTCCCGTGGAGGCATGTTTGATTTTTGTATGCCCGTGGAGGCACATGTTATGCACGTGGATGCAAATTTTGTTTTTTCTACATGGTTTTATTGATGTGCCAATATAGAATGTTGTTTGCCATATGGTCTGTTATACTATTGAGATTTCTTGGGACATGTGTGAATGAAATGGACTCAAACTGTCGAATCATTTGTTTAGTGTGCAGAAATTTTTTGAATAGACAGGGATCACGT
The DNA here is from genome assembly GCA_027924585.1 of Larix kaempferi. NCBI lineage: Eukaryota > Viridiplantae > Streptophyta > Pinopsida > Pinales > Pinaceae > Larix > Larix kaempferi. Next base: position 104,341 of record BSBM01003261.1, read on the forward strand.
ACTTGGTAAATATTGTTGAGCTAGGAAACAAGGAGCTGGGAGTCCAAGAAAATGCTAAGGTGACTTATGCTCATTTAGAGAGCAGCGGCCAGGAGACCGGTCACAGCGTCGTACTCAGCTTTGTTGTTTGTGGTGGCACCTATGCACACTCCGTCGATGTGGATCAACTCATGTGAAGGGGAATATATTACCCAAGTTGCAGAGGCAAGATTGGGAGACCAACGACTTGCACCATCAGCGAATCCAATGTAGAAAAGTGGAACAGGATCCATCTGTAGTCATGCAGGAAAAACAAATTTTTAGGTTTTTGTATTTTTTGTAAAAAAGGAAATAAGACTGTACAATTGTGGACTGTGGTGTCCATCAGATTTTCTATGGGTAAAATCGCTTGAGGTACAACCCATTACGTGGGTTGCGTAGGGGGTTTCCTTTTGAGTCGGTCAGAATATATGCCCCCTGTCCAAGGCAGGGGTGTATAATATATGGGCCTTGGCACATGGACACAAACTTTCCTTTTCCCGTTTTTTCATGAGCTTGATCATAGGCAAGTATGAGGTCACCTTCACTAAATACTCGTGGGTGAACATGTTTATCGTAATGAAGTTTAGATCTGTTCTTTGCAGCTTAAATTGTTTGGAGAGCTACGCGGTGATCTTCATCAGCCTACTCTAAAAGAAGTAAGCGTTCTTCAATCAGTGATGTATCGGGGAGAAGTTCTACGGAAATTTGTAATGTTGGTATCTGGCAGTCAATGGGGAGGACAAATTCCACGCCATGAACTAAATGGAATGGTGTAAAGCTGGTGGCGATCTTGTTCGACGTGCGATAAGCCCATAATGTGGGAAAAATCATGTGATTCCAATTGGATTTATGTTTGTCGACGGTGCGTTGGAGGATAGTCTTCAAAATTTTGTTAACAGCTTTGACTTGGTCATTCCCTTGGGGGTAGTAGGTGGAGAAGAAATGGTGTTCAAACTCAAGGAGTGTGGACAATTCTCTCCAAACAAAGTCTTTGAAGTGAGAGCCATGGTCTGAGACGAGTTGTTTTGGTACTCTGAAATGAGCAATAACATGGTTGAGGAAAAAACGGGCTGCAGTGTCGGCTTTGCAATTGTAAGTAGGCATGGATTCTACCCATTTGGTAAAGTAATCAACAGCCACAATAATGTGTTTGTGACCGCCGGCTGATGTGGGATTGCAATCCATGAAGTCGATGGCCCATTTGCAAAATGGTCCAGCGGTGACGATTGGATGAAGGGGGGCGAGGGGGGGGGTTCTTTCCTTTGGGGCAAAGAGATGGAAGTTTTGGCAGTGTTTGACCACTGTGATACAATCAGTGAATAATGATGGCCAAAAATAACTTATGCGGACTACCTTTTGGGTGGTGGCCATTCCTGAAAAATGGTCGCCGCAGGCACCGCTATGACAGTCGTTAAGGACTTGTTCTACTTCGTCTTGGGAAAGGAATTGTCATAAGATTATGTCGATACCACGTCGATAGAGGACATCACCCAAGAGGAGATAACGGGGGGCATGGTGATGAATGCGACGGCATGCGTCATGGTCGATGTTGGGTCGAAACTTCTATTTGTGGAGGTATAACAAAATGTCGCCATACCAAGGGTTGTCCAACGAGATGATAAACAAATGTTCATCGATTAGATCAGTATGGATAATTGGTGATGACGGCGATGATGGTAAGTCCGTAATGAGTTGAGCGAGTGCTGATGCTTTGGTGCTCTTCGGGGTTTTAAAAGTTAGGTCATATTCTTGTAAGATAATCACCCATTTGGAAACACGGCCTTGTAGAAGGCGATGATTCAAGAGATAGACCATTGGATTGGAATTGGCCACAACCGTGGTGTGGTTGAGGAGAATTTAATGTCACAACTTTTGTACTGAGAAGATGACGGTGAGGGCCATTTTATCTTCATGTGGGTAGTGGAGGGGTGGGCCTGACAAGGTCTAGCTCACATAGTAAATGACATGCTCTTGGCGAGCGGAGTCTTCTTGGAAGAGAACTCCAAAGACGACATGATCTGACACCGAAATGTAAAGGGTAAAGTCTTTTGTGAAATCTGGGGGAGAAATCAAAGGGGCGCTTGTAAGTGCTTTCTTTAGGTCCGTGAAGGCTCCTTCTGCTTGGTCTTGCCATACAAAGTGGGTATGAAGACGTAGCAAATGGAGGAAACCATGTACTGTGGTGGCATAGTCTGGGACAAAACGACGAAGGAAGTTGGATTTCCCTTGGAGGCTTTGCAGCTATCTTAATGTACATGGTGAAGGGAGGTCCACTATGGCTTGAAATTTTAGAGGGTCAACGATGATCCCTTTTTCTGAAATGACAAATCCCAGCAGGCGGCCTGCTATAACGCAAAATACACATTTAAGCGGGTTCAAGCGAATTTTGTATTTGCGGCAACGCAAGAAAACTTGTCGAAGATCTTCTAACTGGTCAGGTCATTTCTGAGATCGGGTGGTGAGGTCGTCTAGATAAATTTTAATGATTTTATGTAGATCATGAAAGCAATAAGTCATGGCTCATTGGAAAGTGGCTCCCACATTATTGAGACCAAAAGGCATGACGCGATAGGTGAGGGTGCCCCGTGGGGTGGTAAAAGCAGTCTTGTATTGATCTTCTTTACGGATTTTCATTTGGTTATATCTGGAGAAACCGTCCATAAAAGAGAGTACCTCATGCACCGCACGCTCATCGATTAGTTGGTCAATAAATGGTGTGGGGAAGTTGTCTTTGGGACAAGCTAGGTTGAGCTCACAGAAGTTAGTACAAATGTGGATGGTGCCGACTTTCTTCTTAACTGGTACTAGATTTGAAACCCAGGTGCTATATGCAATCAGGTATATGAAACCTACTGCTTGAAGCTTCTCGATTTTTGCTTTGACGTCTAGAAGCTTGGATGGGTGAATGGGACATTTTTTCTGGTGGGCCGGTGATATGTTGGGTCAATTCTCTATGTGATGTTCTACAATGGTAGAATCAAGACCAGGCATCTCGGTATAAGACCAGGCGAAGAAATCTCGAAATTCTTGGAAGAGTTTCTTATAAGCGTGGGTTTCTTTCTCAGTGAAAGATGCACCTAAAGAGATAAGCTTGGGTTTTCCGGGGGTGGTGGAGATGTCAATTTTTATAATGGGTGAAATGTTAGCCATGTTACCTTCCTCGAAGGCTTCTGGAGCTGGTATTGGATCTTTGAACTAATCGACCTTGGTTGGTAAGAAATCCTTAGATTCAATGGATAGTTGGCTTTTTGCGGTGGACGTAGACGCCTCAGGGAGGAAGTATGATCGATGGTGCATATCATCCCAAAGGTAGTCTGGTGCAGTGCGTGTTTCTAGTATTTCTTCATCGGTACAGAAATAGTGTTCCATTAAATGAATTGGTTCTGGTTTATAGGTAGTGGAAATCATATAAATGGTATTGATTTCATCTGAATGGGACGATTCTGGAGGGAATATTTCCTCAATAAGTGGGGGGGTAACTCTAGGTCGGCATTATTCATCTTGTATAGTGCTTCTCTATAATATGGGAGATCGAGGTTGTGATGTGAATAATGGCTATAGATTCCGCATATTGTACAAGGGTGGTTTGTGCGCAATGATTTATCACGAGGTTGAGGTGGTAATTCTAATTTGACAAATGGAACATTGGTGTCATCATTCAACATATTCATGTGTTCTTGAAGTGCTGGTAACTGTGGACATAGATGGGTGGCGTGGCCAATATCATCGCACAAGGAGCACTTAGGGAGTACACGGGTTGGGGGATTCTTTGCTAATTTGGGAGTCACTGGGGGGGTGTGCATTGTGGGTGCAGTGTTGTAGGTTTGTGGACCACTGCCCCTAGTGTGGCAGGATTGAGGGGGGACATAACTAGATGTCGATGTAGTGCCCCCTATGGGAATCGATTGGTTTTGGGGGTTCGGACCACCAGGTGGTGGGTGATTTTGGTGGTTTGGTATGCCAGGTGGTGGATGGTTTGACGTATTCATAGGTTGTACCGGTTGTAGGACAATGGTTGGATTTGGTGGGGGAGTTGGGGTAGGTAAGTACCATACAGGTAATCCTAATGTTAAACCTAGAATGTTGAGTGTAGCCATTACTGGCATGCTGACAACTCCTGAAAATGGAAACAAGAAGGGGATAGTGTGAATCGGTGTCATTCCGATATGACTAAGCACATTGGGTGCTTGTGGTCGTGGTTGAGGTTGTTGAGGATGTTGTTGTTCATTGTGTGATAGGGTGCACAAATCGAATACCGCACTTACCTAAAGAGGGGATGGGATTGGCGGGAACGAGCTGGTCATGGGAGTATCCGAATATATCCCGGGTTCCACTGATGAGACGAAGGATGTTGGTGCACTAAAAATGGGTTGTTCGATCATGGGAAGAACAATTTCTGGTGTTGCGGGGGCATTGGGATCATAGTATGTAATTTGGTCGATTTTAATTACACGTCCTTCATGGGGGAACATCATGATGTGGAAAACTGAAGAAGAGACAGCTTTCATTTTATACATGTAGCTTTGTCCCAGAAGGAGATTGTAATCGAGTTGGGCGTTAATGACCTCTATATCTATGAGAACCAATTTGCCCCCAAGCTATATGGGTACGTTAACTAGAAAACCTTGAGGTTGATCTACACGGCCATCGTAAGCTCGTAATGTGGTAGTGGATGGTTGTAGCATTGGGGATCCAAGTTTCTACCATACGAAAGTCGACATGATGTAGGTAGAGGCCCCTTCATCGATTATGCATCGATGAATGACGAGGTTGCGAATGGAGATAGAAACTTGAAAAGCTAGAGATGAAGGCATGCGAGGTTTAGCTTGTTCTAAGTCGAAATCCATCATGTTAGAGTCGTTAGGATCTATGGCACCAATGGTAGATAACAACAATTTTCTCTGTGCTGGGCAGTTTTCTAGGATTTCAAGAGCGGACATAGCAGCGGGGGACTGAGCTAAATCCTCTACAATGTTATAGTTGGAAGCTGCACGAGCGTTTGGGTTATTGTTAATCCGTCTCAAAGGGAAATGAGGTGCTTTGGGGCCCCCATCCATGGGCATAGTGGGTATGCGAAGTGGTTGATCCGTTGGGAGAGTATTCAACAATGGGTCAGTAGGTGTGGCCTCAGGGGTGGATCCGTATTAGTTTCAACAGGTTTGAAGATTGACATCATTTGATGACATCATAAGCAAATGGTGAGTGTTGGACTCTACATGCTAGTAATCAACGACTGCATAGGTGATTTGCTGCTATGGTGCAGCAGATCCTTGAAGAGGCTCATTCGGACGAGTGTTTACCGTGCCTTGGTTTGGTAAAGGATTTTGCAATATCATGGGTTGTGGCTAAGGAGGGGGTGTTGGCTGTGCAGTATGTCCTTTTCATTAGGCATCGTTTGTCCAGAGTTGATGCGCTCGATCTAAATGGGGACAATTATGTGTGTAATGGCCGTAGACTCCACATATGGAACATGGATGGTTTGTTCTCAAGTTATTATTTTTAGCCTATTTCGGTGGATAGTCAGGATTTTGGTTAAGGGGAGTAGCGTTATTCTTGTTTGGAGGATAAGGTGGTGGTGCACCTTGGTTATGTTGCTGGTTGTTTCTGTGGTTATGTCCTCTTCCGCGGTTTTGTTGACCTCCTTGGTTATGCTGGTTGTTTTGGTTTGGAGGTTGGTTTTACTGCGTGTAAACATGCCATTGGGCAATAGGTGGGTTTTGAGGTCATGCAGGCTCTCGAGCAAGTTGTGCTGGGTAGTAAATGGGAGGATTCTGAGGTGGCCCTGGTGTTTGTTGCGGTTGTGGGTCACCTTGATCTGCTGGAAGTGTTGGAGCAAGAGGTGCTGCCTGTTGAGGATAATAAGCCACTTGGGTTTGTGGCTGGATCAGAGTCTGGTGGGCCTGTTGGTTATAATATGGAGCTGGCGCATAAGCTGATGGTGCTTTCCCATAACACTGTGGTGGACATGAGGGTCCATGAGTGTGGTGGGTGTGCGTTACTGGAGCATATGAAGTTGTAGCTCATGAATTAGATGAAGCCCTAGAAAGGTCTGGGGTGTTGTTTGTACTCATCATGGTAAAAGGTTTGTTTTGCGCCGTAACTTGGCCGATAATACCATCAGTGGCATGGGATGCCCCCGGCGCGTCATGGCGGGATGGATCGCCACTCGGGGCATCAGGTAAAATAGTGTATAGATATTCTGATTGGGCATATATGAGGTCGAATTGCTGAGCTTTTAAGATAGCTTCTTCTTTTGATTGGGGTCATTCGAAAGCTACAGCTTCTCCTATGAGCGGGAGGAGTGCTTTGAGGAACCAATCCAAAAAGATTCAGTCATCAAGTTTTATCTTGGAGAGGCTATGGTGCTTACGCCACTCATGGATATGATTGGTGATGTGTGTAGCGGTGTTCTCTCTACAAGAGAAAAGTATTTCCACTCCTGCATCATAGCGTATAGGCAGTTGAAAGAACTGGAGGAAAGTTGAGGCGAGGGACATAAATGTTGTGTGGATCCCATGTGGCTGCTCAATGTACCATTTGGCTGCAGAGCCAGTGAAATTTATTTGTAAAAGTCTTAGTCTAATGGAATCATCTACTATGGAGTTAGAGGAACACCATAGGTGAAATGACATGATGTGGTTTTGGGGATCTTCCCCAGCTTTGCCTTCAAATTTTGGTATGTCTGAGGGAAGCTTTGTGGGAATGGGTGGCCACGTAGGGTTGTGTCTATAGGGTCATTGGTTAATCTTCCAAGGTCTGGTAATTTTAGACTAGCCATGTATGGCAGACTGGAAGATGGGTGTGGCATGGTCACTGGGGCATAAATGTTAATCATAGCATTATGGGGTATCCCAGTGCCCCCTAAGGTTATGCTAGGTGTGATAGGGATGTTTCCTCCAGCCGATGTGGTGTGGGAGGGGCCTGCGCTCCCAAGTGCAACATGGGTTTCCGATGGGTTAGGAATGGTTCCAGTAATCCCTGGGATCTGGGTAGTGGTAATGAGAGGGGAGGTGGCCCCCATGTTGGGCATACCTAACATAGGTGGTGGTCTTGTGTTGGGAATTCCTAGAGGGGGTGTGGCCCCTATGTTAGGCATGCCTAAGGGGGGTGTGGCTACCGTGGTTGTCACGGTAGTAGTGGGGTTTGTTGATGTAGCTCCAATAGCACTGGTGAAAAGGGGGTCATATTGTGATCCAGCCATGGGGTTGGTTGGTGATGTCTCGGTAGGGTGTTCAGATTCAGCCTTAGAATCAGATGTGAAATGAGGTGCGTCAGAATCAAATGACTGGGTGTTATGCCGATGACGTGTGGATTCAAGGGATAATGATTTACGTCTATGACATGTACAGTCAAGTGTACCGAACTGAGGGGTTTCACCATGAAAATAGAGGGATCATCTTAAGTTCTCAATGGTGAGATATGTCTAGAAATACCAATGGATGGTGGTGAGATAAAAAACTCAAGACCCTAGTTCAACAATGTGTGCAGGAGGGGAGTGTGAAAAAATAATGGCTCTCAGGCCAACAACCAACCTCAAAAGCACTTATTATAATAGCTGTGCTATAATAAGTAGAGGAATCAAGAAAAGTGGTCAAAATACCAAAAATCAAATAGTTCCTAGAAACAAGTGGTGCTTACTAGACCAAGGGGGGTAGCAGAGCATGCAAATGCCTAACTAAAAGTGGTATTATGACTCAACTAAACATATCCTCTGCAAGGTGATGAAATCCAAGTCAGACAATATGGCTAGTGGAATCAAAGGCTAGATATCCCCCTACTGGGAGGGACACCGGGTAGATAATCCTAAAAAATGGCCACTAAGATACCCCGTTCATGACACGTTCGGTTGGGTGAAGTTGAAGTTTGGTTCTATTTCCATTGTACTCCCATATGGGTGGTACAACGAGAACTACAAAAGGTATCCTTCAGTTACTGAATGGATACTGGTATTCCACTCAGACTTCTGGAACCAGTCTGGCAACTTCAACCCTCTTAAGGGAGAGGACTTCCCGATAAATTGGTGTATAACCATGTCAACAAATAATAAGGGATTGTTTGGGACCCTAAAAATCAACCACTATGTCTCAGATGTAAATAATTGAGGGGTGTTATTGGAACACCTATCCCTCCAATCCTACCTAGCTATAAGATTCTTCAAGTGTTCCCCAAGTGGTGTTAAAGTGTTGGTTGAGTTTAGGTAGATTTTAAGGCTCAGTTAATTAAAAATGTGGCAGATTGGGTGCAAGTGTGATTATTTAACTGAAAATGAATTTTCCTCGCTTGGGCGATTGATTACAAATTAAAAACAAGACGATTCCAATTTGCAAAAAATAAAAGGCTTTTTTCTGAAATGTAAATGCTTTAACAAAAATACTTCAAAAACTATGGATTTTTGAAATAATTTTTTAAGGAAAGCAAATATTGTAAAAATTGTAAGAAATAAATGATATTCTAAGTGCTTGCTTGGGCAAAAGTATTGAGCAAATCTGAAAGATGGTTTGAAATTTGCAAAGAAATGGAATCTATGATCTAAACAAAATGCTAAAAACCCTTCTTTCACTTGTTGAAAATTTTTAAAAAGATTTTAATTGAGCATATGTAATAGAAAAAAGATTCACTATTGCTGCAATAATGTAGAAAAAATAATGATGGAAAATAGGCTAAATGGGCAAAAAATGCAGCAAATTTTTTTCTAAAAATGGGGCCAAGCAAAAAATAACAGCATCGCGGGTTTTAGGGAAAAAGTTGCGATGTGCATCGCGGGTTTGACTCGCGAAGTCATGATGTGCAGCGTGGAAAAATTCCGTGAAGCCATAATGTGCAGCGCGGAAAAAGGCCACGAAGCTGCGATGTGCAGTGCAGAAAAAGGCCGCGAAGCCCTGGCGCACTGTGCGGTAAAAGGACGCGAAGCCCTGGCGCGCCGCGCGGAAAAAGGACGGGAGGTCGTGATGAGCTACGCGAGTGTCGGGTGAAAAGTTGTGATGCGAAAAACGGAAAAAAGGTCGCCGAAAACAAAACCAAAAAGTGAAATTTCGATCGATTAAGGGCTATAGAAAGGGCCAATAGCTCGGGTAGCAATGAATATGCTGTCTAGTATGGCAGATCTGCTAATTGGAATGTTAAATACAAGTAAAAAACAAAGATCTAAAGAAAAAATTTAAAGCTTGAACCCAGCGGAGTCGCCAAAAAACTATTGCTTAGTTTTTCAACCAAGCATGTGCAAGGATGCACCTATTAACTTGTAATAGTAGTCTTCAAATAAAAAGAAAATACAATTATAAACTAATTTACCATTAACATGTACATATCAAAATAAATTTAAAAAGATTAACATAAAGAACAAGAAATGTAACAAAGAATGGTTTTTGTATTATAATACCTCAAATGGTGAGGATGTTTGGTGTTGATCAACTCCAAGGTTGAGGTGCTCCAAGCTCTAATGGTCTCTTCTCCAAGTTTGCTAAAATGGTCAAAGAACTCAAGAGAGATTTTGACAGCATGAGGATAGGATGGATAATGGATGGAAAGTGAGGAGCCCCTGTCACCATTTTATAGTTTTTGGTGACGGGGAATACCATTATGGTTTTAAGGAAACCAATGGTACTGGCCAACATGGTTTAGGTATTTTTTTCCCTCTTTTTTCCTTTTTCGAATATTTTTATTCCCTTTTAATATTTTTTGGGAATTCTGGACCCCTTTTGAGGGTTTGTTGTGTTTTTTGAGGAAAAATATATATTTTGAGGGCAAAAAGGTGTATTATGGTCTTTTTGGTGACCTTTTGATGGCTCTAGAGGCTCAAATGGTGGAAAAGTGGACAAATGGGTCATGTGAATAAGGGAATGAGCTAGTGAGCACTTTTGGGGTGTTAACACATTTATCTAGCATAAGCAATAGAAATGGTAGTTCAACCTACAAGACATTATGCATTTTATCTAATAAGTAATAGATATAGACTTCCAGCATAAGCAAAATAACAACCAATCTACGATTTTCCAAAGCAATTTTGGGATCCTGAGAGAGAGCTCAACAACGTACAAATAATACATGCATTGCAATCAATTCAAGGTTTAGAAGATAACAATAGATCCAACATAAGGAGTATATATGAAATCTACAAATTTCCCAAAGAAAAACGGATCCTGAGACGGATCTCGACAGCATAAACATCATACATGCACTACGATCCATTCAAGGTCCAGCAAATAACAATACATCTAGCATAAGAAATAGATATGTAGTCTACCAACCTCCCAAAGAAAAACGGATCTTGAGATAGAGCTCGACAGCGTACAAATAATACATGCACTGTGATCGCATCAAGGTTCAGCAGACAACAATCCATCTAGCATAAGAAATAGATATGTAATCTACTAACCTCCTAAAGCAAAACAAATCCTGAGACGGAGCTCGACATCATACAAATAATACATGCACTGCGATCCATTCAAGGTTAAGCACCGATCCTATACTATTGATCTACAGAGATCATAGTTACATAATTACAACAATCATTAAAGGAATGCCCCCATTCCTGAACATGCCCTAGATCTCGTCTATCTGAGTGTCAAGATCTACCGAGCTAGCAAAAGAATACGCAGGAAAAACCACAGTTTTCTAAGCATGAATAAGCTGCCAAACTGGCGCTATTGGACCTACATGGGTCACAAGTAAAAATCGCATAAAGAAAATATACCATGATCTTCCGGAGGGTGAAGGATCTGCCAATCTGGTGCTATGGATCTATGCAAATCATAAGGAGTAAACAATCTATGAAGGAGACTTACTTCAAATCGTAAGCAGGAAATAATCCTATGATGGCAGCTTTTACATGTAGAGATCCATTTGATTCCTTTTTGAAAATGTAAATCATAAGCAATAAACAATCTATGACAGAGACTTAAATTTAAATCGTAATGAGTCGATCCATGCGAACCTCTAAATTCCCGATCCTTCCTCAATCCCACTTCTCCATCGATTGCATCCCTAATCTATCAAGGGTCTTTCAACAAAGGTATCCACATATGGAACTCTGATTCCTCTGGAAAATCGTATCCCTCAGACATAGAGTGAAGCCTCGACATCGCCCAGCTTATGTCTACTTCTGTAGATTCCTTCCTCGGCGTGTGTGTACAGAGAAAATCATATCTCTCAGACGCAGAGTGAAGCCCTACCATCACTCGGCCTCCATTCACCTATGTAGGCTCCTTCCTCTACGTATGTGAATAGAGAAAATCGTATCTCTCAGATGTAGAGTGAAGACCTACCATCACTCGGCATGTAGACTCCTTCCTCTGCGAGTGTGTCATCCCAATAGCTTTCTCCCCCTCCCTCGGTGAGTCTCACAGTACTTAACCACCCAACTCATTGAGGTAGATGCATCGGGTATATCTTTTCGTAATGAAAAATGGCTTTCTCAAGGAAATTGGCGTGATGACAACCTTCTAGCAAAACGACTAGTGATCGTGTGTAGTTGGCATTCAATTTAAAACAAGAGAACAACTCATCCTTTTGACAGGTCACAGTTTGAATGAGGAGAGTTGTCTCTTTTTTCGACTCCCTCTCTAAAGATATGTCACGACTTCATCTATCTGTAACTACCAGTTAATACATATATTTATATAAAGGGTAGTTGTATGTTGGTTTTTCCTAATAGTTGCAATCTTTATTAGGAGGTATTTACCATAATGTTCATTGGTTTTCCTTTTTACAATAGTTGAAATCATTATGTGGATCAAAATATATACATATATATATTTTGACACATTTATCTACTACTAGATAATTATTCCTCCTATGTAAGGTAAAGGTAGGACCTCCCCCTTTTTATTTATTATTTGTATCCTTGTCAAGGAAGTAGAAAAATGTATACATCTCGAATGATCTATTAGGTTTCATAGGATTATTTGTATATAGACATTCTTTATATGTATCCATACAATACTATTTACATATATATATATATATATATATATAGATGTGAAAAAATATTTACCCCTCCTATAGTACCACTTACTTTCGCAGGGGTAAAAGGAAGCCTTTGGCTCCTTTGGGCTAAACTGTGTCCTTTTCAAGGATATATTAATATATAGGATGATATCCTAGTTTTCGAAGGATTTTTAAGAAGAGATATATTCTTACTTAAAGAATAAGTCTTATTTCAGCGGTCCGATATGCTACGCCTCCCCCTAGTGGGTTTGTTTCCCCTTTGTTTTGTTGTGTCACAACTTAGTCTATCAATCAACTATTACATCGAGGAGATGAACAATCATACTAAGAGGTTTACTAGTGGGGCCTTGGCTTTGAGCTCCTCACTAGAACCAATAATTACATTTTTAATTTACAGTAATTAGGAGTAAAAAAAGAGGGATGTTACATTCTCACATCAATAACACACCCAAACCCTTCCTCGAGGCATCTGTGCAAACTATGAAGTCCTTATCCATATCAGGCACTCGTAGTATCGGTGCACTCATTAGTAGTCTTTTAAAATCAGTGAATACGACATCACATTCATCACTCCATCCATACCTGATGCCTTTCTACTATAAGGTAGTTCTTGGTTTTGCGATTTTTAAAAAACCTTCCATAAACCTTCTATAGTACCCTTCTAAACCCATGAATCTTCTCACTTCATGTGCATTTTTTAACACATGCCAATCCATTATGGACTTCACCTTTTTACGGTCCACATAAATTCCCTCTCCGAAAATTATATGACCTAGGTAATGGATCTCCTTTTGATAAAAATAACATTTGGACAACTTACCATATAACTCGTGCTCTCTTAAGCATGACAACACCATTTTTAAGCATTCCCCATTCTCTCTTTCATTCTAGGAATAGATAAGGATATCATCCAAGAAGACTTGCACAAACCGATCAAAGTACTTCTGAAATATGCTATTCATGAGGCTCATGAATACTGCTGAGGAATTGGTCAAACCGAAGGGTACCACTACAAACTCATAGTTCCCAAATCGAGTTTGAAAAGCAGTCTTAGGTATATCACCATCCTTAATTCTATGTTGGTGGTAACCTAATCGCAAGTCGATCTTCGAGAAGTTTGTCTCCCCTTTCATTTGATCGAAGAGGTCATTGATTTGAGCCATTGAGTACTTATTCTTCATTGTGGATCTATTCAAATCTTTGCAATCTATGCAAAGACGCAAGGAACCATCCTTCTTCTTCACAAAAATTATTGTTGCACCCCATGGTGAAATACTTGGTTTGATGAATCCTAGGAAAAACAGTTCCTTCAACTACATTTGCAACTCGCAAAGCTCTAGGGCCGCCATCCTATAAGGTATCTTTGATGTTGTCTCCGAAATGGGTTTAATCTCAATGGTAAAATCATTTTTTCTCTTAGGAGGTAACCCAGGAAGTTCCTTGAGAAAGACATTACTAAATTCTACTAACACTGGGTATTGATCAAAGGAGGGCCCCTTCTCATTATTTACCGCTTCAACGATATACAACTGACATCCTTGCCACATACATCACTTTACAATCATCGTTGAGATGAAACATAGGGACACCTTTCGTTTGAGACCCTGAATCTCAATCCCCCCCCCCCCTTTCTCATCAAAACAAAGAAATCTCTTCTCATAACAGTCCAAGAAAGCTCGATGTATTAGTTTTTTAGAATTTACTTCAATCTGATCTAGGATCTTAATTGAGAGAACAACATGTACAACATATCTAAAACATATCAATCATGGACACAATAATGCAAGCACACAAGAGACACAAATTTTACTTAGGGAAAACCATAAAGGTGAAAAACCCCAATAACTTCCTCAGAGATAGATAGAGTAATGATACAACCCAAGCATAAGAGATAGACATCTCCTAGCAGCAGCTTCTCCTCCTCCACAAGTGTGCCACTCTCCAAAGAGTGTGTGAGAGAATAGAATGATGAAATAGAGTGCCTCCTGCACTCTATTTATACTTGATTGACTTGCCTAATAACCTTTACTACGTCGGCCTCAACTTAACCACATAACACAATGCTGAATGGGCCAACACCCAATAGGGTGGTCTAATAACCCTTCTACCCATATGACTTATACAGGGCCGACCCCAACAAGGTGGTCTAATAACCCATCAAGTATAAGTTACAACACTTCTGTATAGAGGAATAATAACATCTCTATAGAAACAAAAACACTTCCGTATAGAGGAATATTACATCTCTATAGGAGTACAATAAATATATATATGAAATACATTCCGAAGTTACATATACATAAACACTCCCTCTTAACTAGGAAGGTATTTCTCGACACAGATCATCTAGCACAAGTCTTCTTCTTTGGATCATTGTCAACGAATCATCGTCATCATCACTGCTGTTGCTATCTCAATCAATCTTTGAGTCTACTCGTCATAGGAAGTTCTAAAAATCCAGTCCTTTTCCATACTGGATGTAGGCCCACCACCTGCAGGTCATCATCATCACTGGCCATACTGTGGAATCCTCAAGACTTATTACGTGAGTCAACAAAACCTCGAAAGAGCATCCCAGGACTGATTATGAGCACATAACTCAACCTATCGAATCTCCCAGGACATTTTACATGCTACTGCACAACATGTCCATGGCCACACAGTATCATCCTGATACTCATGATCATACTGATCATAACATCATTCACGAAGCACAACCTAGATGCACACACACAACACTTACACTCACTGGCATGGGAGGACCAACCTACCACCATCCATGAAAGGCTCATAGCACTTACATCAATGACCATGGGAGGACCAACCTACCACCATGTCGAAATGGCACAGCAGTTATATTGCAGCCATGGGAGAACACATCTACAACCATGCTCAAATGGCCCAGCACTTATATCGCAGCCATGGGAGAACACATCTACAACCATGCTCGAATGGCCCTAGCACTTATATCGCAGCCATGAGAAAACACATCTACAACCATGCTCGAATGGCCCCAGCACTTATATTGCAGCCATGGGAGAACACATCTACAACCATGCTCGAATGGCCCTGGCAATTACATCATGACCATGGGAGAACACATCTGCCACCATGTCAGAAAAGCCTAGCAATTACATCACGACCATGTGAGAACACATCTACAACCATGTCTGAAAAGATCATGTGCATCTGTGTCTTCGGAACTCATCACACATAATCCGACTAATTATGTAATGTATCCACCTGGTACATGTCATCACATATGATCATCTTGATCATATAATGCATCCACTTGATGCATACCAAGTATCTACCTGATACATATCATCATTCATGATCCACCTGATATATATAAACATACATGATCTACCAGATCATACAATCGTATCCATCTGATACATATACAGATACATGGTCCAAGCATCCAACATGATGCATATAAACATACATATAAATGATCCAACTGATCATATCCAGCATCCAACATGATGCATACATACATAAATGATCCAACTGATCATATCGAGCAGAAACTAGAACATCATCCTGATGCTCATCATCCAGCACTTACATCCACATCCATGTGAAGGATCCTCCTTCCAACATGCTTGGAATGGCTTCAGCAAATGTCTCCATCACTTCTTCCTCGAAGTGTCATTGATATGAAGGACACCAAGCCTCTCTCTGAAGTACTCGAACTTCACTCTGGCTAGTGGCTTCGTCAGCACATCTGCAATCTACTCATATGTTGCAACATACAGGAGCTTCACTGCTCCTCTCTGCACCATATCCCTGATATAGTGATATTTGATCTCAATGTGTTTCAACCTGTTGTGGAACACCGGGTTCTTAGACAGCTTCACACAACTATGGTTGTCACAAAAGTTACCAGTAGCCTCCAACAGGAGATCAAATAACTTAGACAGTAGCTTCCGAAGCCATACTGCCTCACAACTAGCTGAACAAGCTACAACATACTCTACTTCAGCTGTACTCAGTGCTACGCAAGACTGCTTCCTACTAAACCAAGAGATCACACCTAATCCCATACTGAAGCAGCACCCAAAAGTGCTCTTCCTATCTGCAGCACTTGCTGCCCAATCTGAATCAACATAACCTTGTAGGTTAAACTTTTGATTCGTATCATACTTGAGCCCATAGTCAGCTGTACCCTTCAGGCACCTCAGAATATGCTTTACAGCAATGAGGTGAACACTCCTCATATCCATCAGGAACTGGATCAATGTGTTCAGTGCAAAGCAAATATATGGTCTAATGTTCGTCAGGTACATCAAGGACCCAATCATCTGACGATTAATAATGACATCAACCGGCTCAGATGAAGCATCACACAGAAGCTTTAGGTTCGATGCCATAGGTGTGAGCATGGCCTTGAAGTCCATCATCCCGAACCTCTTCAGGATCTCTACTGCATACTTCCCTTGTCTAAGGAAGATTCCATCTACACTCTGCCACACCTCTATGCCTACAAAGTACTGCATCATCTCCAAGTTCTTCATGTCGAACCCGGAAGCAAGCTTCCGCTGTATGTTGTCTATCAATCTATCCTCACCTGTAACAAACAGGTCATCTACATACAAAAGTAGTATCACTGGATTTCCTTCCTCAACCTTGTAATAAAAGTTGGAATCTGCTTTACTCTTGGTAAAGCCCAAACTAGATAGGAAACCATCCATCCTATCATACCAAGTCCTAGGAGCTTGCTTCAAGCCATACAAGGCTTTCTTCAGTCTGCACACATATGACTCCCTCTCATGTGTATCAAAACCATGTGGTTTCTCCACATACACTTCCTCTTCAACTACACCATTCAAGAAAGCAGTCTTGACATCCATCTGGTGTATCTTCCATTTCATCACTGCAGCTAGAGCAAGTACTGATCTGATGGATGTGTACCTGGCTACAAGAGAAAAAATTTCTTCATAGTCAATTCCTTCTTTCTAGGAGAAGCCACAAGCTACAAATCTCACTTTGTATTTCTCTATGCTACCATCTGTAGCATGTTTGATCTTGTAGATCCACTTGTAAGTCATAACAGACTTCCCTTTAGGTCTTGGGACTGCATCCCAAATATCATTCTTCATGATCGAGTGGTACTCCTCGATCATGGGATACTTCTTGAATCTTGGGAACTTCAATATCTTCAATAGATAACTTTGTTGCTGGAACAAATGTTGTAGTCCTTCTTTTGTAGGTGATGGTATACGATCTTTCCTACAAGACAAGTTCAATTGCATGATTAGAAACATCTCATAGTTTCATAACAAATTCTTACACATAAATAAATATGTCATGTAGTTCTGCAATTATTTTAGCCAATGCTTCAATCCAACATTCATCCATATCCTATGACTTTCTAGATGCCTTCCAATCTCTACCAGAACATTGTTAAGAGTTTTTACTACTCCCAACATGTCAGCAAAGAGGTTTCTTTCTAGATAAGTAGCAATGGAATGTTGTACAGTGCCATAGGCCACTTACCCATCACATGCATATTAGTAGTATACTGTTCATTAATGCAATTATTCTAATATGCATAATACACAACCTAAGTCTAGGAACATAACCATATACATCGTTGAACAACATTATTTAAACAAACAAATATGTAAGAAATGACAATTCAAATACTTATCTTTGTTTGGTTGTTGGGTGAACTCCCTCTGAATATATGCATCCTTGAAGAAACTACTGGAGTGTGCTCCCTCTTGATCTTCTCTTCCTGGATTACCTATCCTTGAACTTATATCCATCCTCGATCACTATGCATGCTTACAAGTATCATTATTGTGATATCCTCAAGATCTCATACATAATCATACATTTATTAGTATATTCTCAATACTATCAAAACACAATAATCTTAAGCATGTATACTCATGATCATTTCAAATAGAAATAATAAGCATTAGTATTCAAGGACTCTTATGGTTAGTCATATCATAAATTAAAGTAAGAAACATAATATGCCTAAACCCATGATTACTCAAACCTATACTTTCATTACTCTTCTGGTTAGTCATGTCATCAATTAAGGTGAGAAACATAATATGCCTAAACACATGACTATTCAAACCTATGAATAATCATTATCAATCATGCCATGTATACTTATATAAGAGATCCTATCACAAGGTAGGATTCTAACTTGATATAGGAAAAACATACCTTGATTAGTATGTTAGCTAGTTATGTCTAACATCTCCACATGATGTCTTCTTGTTCTCTTCAATGACAATGGATGAATCTTTGTCTTCATGTCACCATGATCATATGTTCTTGAACTAGAACATGATTTGTCTTTCTTGGTGTACCTTTCATGTTAGTGGACAACATAAACCTCATACAACACCATAATGCATTAGTACAATCATAAGTGTCAACATCCTAATCAATGAATATCTTCTATCATGCATTCATAATTTTATTAAGGTGATACGACAAGTCTAAATTTAATCAACATAGTACTAACCGTAATAATATGAATACAAACATACCATAAACTTAATCATGAACAAATCTCGAAACATACCTGGATAAGTCATACCTGTCGAGATTGCTTGTAATCTTCTTATGTAAGGCCTTAGCCTCAAATCCCTGTGAAACAGGAACTTCTTCACTTATGCAGGTGACCAATCCATTCTCTTCTAGGATTAACCCAATCTACTTGATTTGCAAGAACTGGATCTGGAGCTGGATTAGGGTTTGTCAGAGAAACCCTAAAAATCTAAACTTTGAATTTCAAACTTCTGAAAGAATAGAAATATGCACTTTGATGAGCTGATCAATCTGGTATACTCAGAATATGAAAACTACAAAGTTTCACCCCTCAAATTTTCCTTTGAAATTTCTGGATTCGCTGGACATGACATCGAACTAGGGTTTGATAAAGCCCACCCTTCTTCCCAATCAAAATGTTCGATACAAAGCTCTAAGCTTCTATTTTTTTGAGGAGCTTCCAGTCATGGTCATAGATTTAAAAATTCTCATTTTTGCAGAAGCCCTAATTTTCCACTTTTATGATCAAAGTCCCGAACTAGGGTCTGATCAAGCCTAGCCTTTTGCCCAACCAAAAATTTTGATATTGGTCTCCAAATTTCGATTTTTATGAGTAGCATTCAGCCGTGGTCTCCAATTACAAAAATTTCAACTTTCTCTGAAACCGTAATTCCCGGAGCCATGAATGAGGGTGCTCAAAATCCAATTCTGTTTTGATAGAAATATGCACCTGATTGTTTCTAGTGTAACTCCGAAATTACAAATCCACACAGTCTGAAACTTCGATATGTGGTAGCCCGACCTGTCATCTTTCCAACCCCACATCTCTGACCTCAATTGGATTCTATGAGATAGATTTATGCCAAGTGTTGCAACGTGACCTGTTTATGGGATAAAATAGGAGAGCGAACTTGTATGGCGTGCCACATGTCACTGGTTCAGTTTTGGCCTCTGAAAACGTTACCTGAGAAAGTACGGTCCGTGAAATACTTGTTGCCTTTTACGAAGTTTCATTTGGAGCTTCCTAGCCGAATTTATGACCTTTTTTCCTAGGTCACCTGTTTATGACTCAGATCTGGAAGAGGCAGAAACCTTATATTGTACAGATCATAACACACAAAGTACAACGAATTATAAGTTTTCCTTTCGACACAAGGTACATGGGGATCTGATATTCGACCTGTAAGAGTTTTAGATTTGAAAAAATTGCAAAAATGGATTTATAGTGAAAGTGCTACGATGACTGGTTTTTGTTATATCAATCCCTAGCATCGGAAGTGCAACAAGTGTCATACATGCTATGCCATGCCTTCTTTCAGGCTAGCTATGATACCATGTTAGTTTTACAGAATTTACTTCAATTTGATCTAGGATCTTAAGTGAGAGAACAACATGTAAAACATATCTACAGCATATCAACCATGGACACAATAATGCAAGCACACAAGAGACACAGAGTTTACTTGGGGAAAACCATAAAGGTGAAAAACCCCAATAACTTCCTCAGAGATAGATAGAGTAATGATACAACCCAAGCATAAGAAATATACATCTCCTAGCAGCAGCTTCTCCTCCTCCACAAGTCCGCCACTCTCCAAAGAGTGTGTGAGAGAATAGAATGATGAAATAGGGTGCCTCCTGCACTCTATTTATACTTGACTTGACTTGCCTAATAACCTTTACTAGGTCAGCCTCAACTTAACCACATAACACAATGCTGACTAGGACGACACCCAATAGGGTCATCTAATAACCCTTTGAACCACATGGCCGACCCCTAATAGGGTGGTCTAATAACCCTTCGACCCATATGACTTATACAGGGCTGACCCCAACAAGGTGGTCTAATAACCCATCAAGTATAAGTTACGACCCTTCCGTATAGAGGAATAATAACATCTCTGTAGGAACACAAAAACTTCCGTATAGAGGAATAGTACATCTCTATAGGAGTACAATAAATATATATATGAAATACATTCTAAAGTTACATATACATCAACATGATGTTCCTCAATCCAGTTCATACCTATGATAAGATCAGAGGTCCCAAGGGTGGTAATGTACACTTTGTCTTGTGTAACACACACCTCGATATCTACTATACATTTGTCAACACTAGGTCCTAATGCTTGTTTTACCCCTGAATCCATTTCATTGAATTCGAAGTTGTCTTTCTCATAGGCTACCAACCCACATTTATCTAATGCATATGGATAAATAAAGCTATCTGTATCACCGAGATCAAACAAGACTCTGAGTTTAACATTATTGACCTTACTTGACGATTCCACCACAGTGGATTGCTATTCATCCTGATGGTTATTCATTGTTGCTAAGATATGATGTTTACTGTGCCCACTCCCCATTGGTGTCTTTCCTTCTCAATGCATTGTACTCGATCGTAACTCAGGATAGTCGTGATGAAAGTGTTGAACTCCACAACCCAAACAAGCAACATGGGGGAGGTGAGATGAACTACTGAGAGCTATCAGAGGGGTTTCTTCCCCGGGAGCCCCTTCACCTACAAACTGATCCCTGATAATTCCTTGCACTCTAGTGAGTCCCTGTAGTATATTGGATCACTCTACTCGCTGCCATTGATCTATCTACTGCTGCAACTCTGGGTGTATGCTTATTTGCGTAGGGATATGGCCTTGCATACCCTCCCCTATGGTATTTTCGAGGTGACTTCACTACAAACCCTCACTTATGATAATTAAATGATTTGATGGGTTTCACACCCATCATCGCTTCTGTATAACAAGCACAATCAAATTCCTTGGCAACTGAATTCGGTTTCCACATATGCACTTGGGCGCTGATCTTATTATTAAGCCCATACACAAAGCGTTAGGCCTAGAGTTGGTCATTGTCCTAGTAGAGAACATACTTAACTAGTTTCATGAATATTCCCTCACTATCCTTTACAGATAGATTCCTTTGTACCAAGTCATGAAGGGATCCTGGCTGTTCTTCCTGATAAAAGGCAGGAAAGTACTTCCCTCTTAACTTATCCACAAATAGTTCCCATGGAACAATGTCTGGGTAAGGTGCAACTGGATTTATTGGTGTCCCCACCAATTCAAATCACTCTCCTTAACTTGAAATATGGTTATTTTGGATTTTGATGTGGAAGTGTAATCCTACAATGCTAAGCACCTAGTCAACCCCTCCAACCATG
This sequence comes from Larix kaempferi, assembly GCA_027924585.1. NCBI lineage: Eukaryota > Viridiplantae > Streptophyta > Pinopsida > Pinales > Pinaceae > Larix > Larix kaempferi. The sequence goes on from BSBM01003261.1 coordinate 126,011, forward strand.
TCTCTGTTTGTACCCCTGTATGACCTCCTGAAAACTTTGGAAGCCTGATTTTCTGAAGCTCCCTCGTAATATTCTGATGGGGAGGTCTTTAAATTAATTTCAATGCTACTTTGGGATTCCCATCCCTCAGTGGCAGGGCCTCCACTTTTACCTAGGGTGTAATAATTAGCCTTTGAATTCCCCTGAGCATGAAATTTATTTCCTAAAGAGAGAGAAAAATGACAACGGTATTCTTTGGCGATGGTGACAAAGCATTCTATTTAGGAATTGTCATCGCATGTATTGAGCACTATTTTCATTGACGACAAGCCATTAATGACAAAGAAGTAATAAAGGTTGATGGCATGGAAATAAAGACAGGCCATTGATGAAAAAGGATTAATAAAGGTTGATGATATGGCAAGAAGGACATGGGAACTTAGGCATTGAATCCATAAATGGGCATTGGAACACTAGGTGGTCCAAATGACCCATTCTATGGTCACTTGTGACTTGATGGGGTTATGGTGAAGAGGATTTGATATTTTTCCCCCATACTAAGTGGCTTGTTAATTTTTTGAATGGAGGTACTTTGAATGAAGCCCATTCCAACAAGACGGATACAATATGCCTGCATGCCTCAACAATATGCCTGCAAGACCTATACAAAGTGCCCGCGGGCTCCTTGAGGAATATGAATGCAACCCATGATGATAAGAAGCCCATGAAAATGATGAAGAAGCCCTCAAAAAAATTTTGAAGGCCTTTCCCACAAGTCTTTCACAAATTCCCGCCACCATTGGTTGAAATGCCTACGGCATGAAGGAAAATATGCCTGCAGGCCCACTGAATTATCCCCGCAGGTCCCTTAAAAACATGCCCGCAACATGCAAGAAGAATGCCCACAGCATGGAAGCGAAATGCTTGCCAACTATTTTAGAATATTCTTGCATGCTTATGGAGAATATTCCCACCAGCAGTGAAGGGAATGCTTGGATTCGCAATAAAAGATGCTCATAGGCCTTTAGGAAACATGTCTATAAAGGTTTAAATAGATTCTCGTAGATACTAGAAGCATTGTTGGTTGATGGATTGAGGGATGATAAACACACAACACCTGGAATTTAAATAATGTCATGGAAAACTCATTTAATTAATTGATGACATGGAAAACAAGCAAGAAAAATGCTATATAAAATATATATACCAAGTCGACTAGCTCAAAGAAAAATACATTAATTAAATTCGTTTAATGACAAGTCAACTCATTAAAATAATTCATGAAGAAAATGTGTATAAATAGAGATCAATCTGCCTCATTTCGGTGTGTGTGTGTGTGTGATGGGAACTCAGATTTTCAAAAAATATTGAGGAGATTTTCGGGTACATAGTGAGGCAGCTGCAGCATGAAAATAGAAACGTTTAATCTCTGATTTTTGGGTGAAGAAGAGGCAGCCACTGATGGAAGTGAGACAACCACCGAGATATGCATTTTGATGTGAGTCTGAAGCTGATATGAGGAAAAGATACTAGGAAGGGAGAAGTGCAGCAGTGACGGATCAATGAAGAAGAGGAGTAGAACAATGTGTAGCAGACGTGTATCAGAAAAGGATTAGTGAATAAGAGTAGAAAAACAGAGTGTAGCAGAGGTGTATCAGAAGAGAAACATTTGGTCAGTTGGTCAGCCAATCTAACCTAGTTATTGGTTATGATATTGGGTTTGTTTTTATTATTGTATTGGGGTTTGATTACAAAATTACAGACATAATAATTACACCGATAGGCGTATTCTTTTAACACTTTTGGGGGTGAGGGCTGGGTGGGTGATTTCTTTTTTTTCTATAATAGACGGTTAGATTTTACTGATCCTCGAATATGCTTCGTCTGGTGCATAGATCGAGGATTGAGATTTAATGACTTAACTTGCGGGCAGTTTTAAATCCAAACGTCACTAATATTTTTAAAAAAAAATAGGGTTATTACAGATGGCTGGTTCACTCTACACGTATGGTTGGAAGTTTCAAATAATGTTTCCAGTTAGAGCTTGGCCGTTTCAAATACCACTCAAGGTTTGCCTTTCCAAATAACGCTTCACATAACTAAAACACACAAATAAGACGCCTTACGGCTCACCTTACAGGACTGCAATGTACAACCGTTCAGTTCTGCGTGCTGATGCCAAGTGTAAACTAAAACGTTGTTGCTGCCAAGTGTAGGGAAAACTAAAACGTCTCATCTCCATTATCAATTCACGGGAGGCGTTTATATTATTCCAATGCCCACAAACTGAAACTGGATTGGTAAGGTGACCAGGGATATTACCAAGACCATGCTCATGGAAAGATTCACTATAAATTTGGAGAGACCAACATTGTAGCTGTGTACAGGCAATGGTTCTTCGCCTTCGTATATTTGAAGCACTTTCATCATTCCAAATCGGACAAGAAGGGTTTGCAGGGCGTGTTCAAGGGAGGTAGCTCTCTCAAAATCGAATTCGCCAGGGTGGTAAGGATTAAATCGTTTAATGTATGTATCGAATGGATCCAGATTCAGTTTCAAACTTATTCATGAACATGTATGTGGTTTGGTTAAATGTCTTGGGATGGCCACAACCCACCTCATCTCGCTTATCTATCGTACTGAATCGATTCAATTTTCAAAATGTATATTTTTAATAACCATGAGCTATCAACACCTGTGACTTCGCTAGATTGTGTGTCTATGGTTCAGTTTGTTTCTTGTTTCTGTCTATTGAATGCTGACATTTTGATTTTCTTTTGATTTTCATATTATGAAGACCGCGTGATTGTTATAACTCACAGACCGATGATCTATCTGAGGATGGTGAGTGAAGACAAACCTGGAATTTAAGGTTGTAAGAGGGCGTTTAATGTTGGGGCTGCAGGATTTTGAACAGTTAGATTACATTCAATGGTTCATATCCTGATAATTGCAGCCAATTGCTTATTGAATAGTCAAAATTTAAATTTCTGCTCTCATACCTAACGCAAAAATACCAAATAACTAGCTCTCCAATCCCTTGCCATCCGAAACCAAGAGAGAGCAGGGAAAACTCTGCATTCAAACCTAGAGTAGAGAATAATTCTGTAAATCATATATATTTAGGGAAAAAGTTGGATTGGATTGTATTCATATGCACCCTATACTCATATATATGCTGGGCCTTTTGCAAGCTATTCCCACGCACCAATGTACTCTACTTTTTAACAATTAATCCTTCTAAATTTTCAATGAATAGCAATTGGGTTTAATATGAACTCATGTAATTGTCTTGTAATTGTCTTAGATTAGATTAAACAACTCATGTAATTTTAGTAAGTTTGAGTGTTCTTTACAGAACTAAAAACAGGTATTTGGGTGGATTGTTCTGACTTTTCATGAAAATAAGCAAAATATATTTAGATATTTTTTATATAAAAAACATCATTTTTGAAGCAAGCTATCGTGAAATCAAAATTTTCACAGCCATGAAAGTCTCAACCGTGTTCATGCTTGGATTTTGTGCAGAAAGTGGAGGAGATAAACCACAAGCTTGTGGAAGCGGAGTTATCTGACGTGTTGTTGACAATTTCGATCCTCCTATAAAATTGATGTACTCTACAGCCTGTCATTAATTATATTGATGGTGTAGGTATTATTTGTTAGAATTATTTGCATTTACAGTGATAATTGATCGCACACAGTTTGTTGGTATGTTTTTCAATTTACAAATGGAAAGATAGGTAATATCACGTTATTAGTTATCTTGATTGGGTAGGTATTATTTGTAAGTATTGGAGAATTTGTTTTGAAGCACCCAAATAGAGAATATGTTTAAACGAGTGTAAATATCGTACTAACCCTAACTCCAACTATTTCACATCATATTCTTCCAGCTATCCATACTTTTTTGTATGTGACCATTGTTTAAGATACTCTATCGCTGTAGATAAAAAAAAACTGTTGAAGATAAAAACTTTTTTGTATATGATAGTAATGTTTCAATAATAATGCCTCATTAATATTGCAATTTACGGTTAATAATACCTTCAATTTATGGTTAATAATACTTTCAATTTATGGTTAAAAATGCCTTTCGCCATTGTTTAAGATACTTTGTAACCTTCGCCATTGATGACACTATTCATTTTTTTTATATAATATTAATATTTGAATAATAATGCCCCACGAATATTGCAATTTATGGTTAATAATGCTTTTGTCATTGTTTAAATTACTAATAGTTAAAGATAATAGGTAGCTTACATCATTTTCAAATATTATCAAATAACTTGCAATGTACACCTAAAATATTATCAAATAACTTGTTATAAAAATGTCAATTTTAACTAAAATAATAGTTAATAAATATGCCTCATTAAATAGTTTTTTTATTATCCAATATGAAATATTTACAAGATTTGTGAAATACTTCTAAAAGCTTACTGCTTCAGATCGATTGAAGTACCCTTGTATTGTGTGGAAAGGATGCAGCCAAATTACCGTCTTTCTAATGGAAAATAAGGATTTTAGTTGTGTGGAAAGGATGCAGCTAAATTACCATCTTTCTAATGCAAAATAAGGATTTTAGTTCTGCCAAATAGCTGCGTAAAGGGTACTTTTCCTTTGTGATTGGCTTCTGCTAATAACTTATTGGAGCTTTAAAAAATCATTTTTTATGTGTTATTTTATATATAAATATAAGGCTCTTGGTTAAGGTGTTAAACCAATAGAAGTAGTGATCAAGTGTAAGTGAAGAGTTATTATATATGTAATGAGATATTTTGGGTTTAATGGAAAAAATAATAATTAATAGAAAATAAATGATGTTATTTTAAAATGTTGTTATTCATTTAAAGAATAATTGAATATAAAGTGAATTTTTATTTAATTTAAAATATGATTATTATATTTGAGAATATTTATATTTTAAAGATATTGTAAAAAATATTAATAAATTGGTTAAACATATTTATCTAATTATATTAGATATTATGATAAAATAATATAATTTTATATCTTAATTTATTTTTAGATTTTTTTATGGTTAATAAAAAAATATTATATTGTTGTTAGTTTTAGTTATATTTATAATGGATAGTTTATATTGGATTATTTTGTTTTAATAGATATGGTTTGTATGGTTTAATTTTATTATTTTGGATTTTAGAATATTTTTATTTTTATTTTTAAATAAAAAATTATATATATATATTTTTAATTTAATTTTTTTATTATATAAATTTATATTACAAATTTTAGATTATATAACTTTGTTATTTTATTTATAAAAATTATATATATATATGGCTTGCTAATTAACAATTAATCCTTAACAATTAGTCCCATTAATAATAATAATAATAATAAATTATATATATATCTATATATATAACATACTTATAAAATTTCAAATAATTTTTTTTTAAATACTTATACATTTAATTAATTTAATTTATTAATTCAACTTTTGTTAATTTATTAATTCAACATTTAAATCTTTCTGCTTTATAGTTATTAAAGTGGATTCTTGAAAGATAAAATCTTTAGACGTATTTTAGGTATGTATTTTAGGTCACAAATAATGTTATAAAATTCCATTTAAAAATCTTGTAAATTTAATATATTCAATATATTGGGAAGAATTGTGAGGACACAATTAAATGATGAGATGTAAATTTAATATATTCAATATACTGGGAAGAATTTTGAGGACACAATTGAATTTCAAATAAGTGTTAATTATAAATATTAAATATAAAAGAATTTTGTAAAATTAAAATATAATAATGTGTTTTAGCATCACATAATATGAAAATGTATTGGAAATATGAATTAAAAGATAAAACCAAAAGTAAGCTTAGTTAAATTTAATAAATCTTAAAATAAAACTTATAATAATTTGTTTTCTAGAAATAATAAAAAAAAAATTCAAAAAGAGAAAAAATAAAAATAAATAAAACTTCATTAAAAATGTATGCTTTTACTCAAATAAAAAATATCAACTCTTTTGTAATATTCAAAATATGTTCTTTGAAGACGTACGTCCAAGACATAAAATAATGTTGATCCACCAAAGTACTCATAAATTCCTTTATGTTTTGAAAACTTAAAATCTTGATGACACTATTGAAACACTAAGTCAATCCAATTTAAGCAATCCAAAACATGAAATGAACTTGAATAAGCTCAATGAAGAACATGCAAATTAATGTCATTAAGCAACCAAAAAGCCCCCAAAAAATGCAAATGACACTCAAACACCCAAATCATAATCTTATGAAAGCGGAGTTATAGAGTAAAAAGATTAAAAGTTGAATCATCTATTCAAATCAAGGAAACCACCAAATCACACCATAAAAGATAATCCAAGGAGTCAAACATGGAACCAAAAATAGAGCAATGCAAACAAATTAGAAGAATGCAATATTATTTACAAATTTTTGGAATGGGAGCCCCTACAATATCGTAAGAATCCTAAGAATTTTAGGTGGGTTGTTGAGGTGCTAACATAGATTTATACAGGAGAGGAGTGTAGATGCAATTGGAAACACTAGGAAAATTTATGGAAGGCATAAGGATTACAACACTTCAGCAGAATGGAAGTACTATGCAGAGAAGGGAATATCGATCATTGATATCACCATTGTTGGTAGAGCGAAGGATTTCCTCATTTAGAATGCTAAAAGTGATTTTCATTTTAATACTGAACAATCTAAAGAAACCTAAACATAGGTCTCAACCATGGCCAATCAAAAGTCAACCAATGTCAACCATGGCCAACCAAAAGTCAACCAAAGTCAACCAAGGAGAACCAATGTCAATAATAGTCAACCAAATTCAACCTAAAGTCAACCATGGTGAACCAAAGTTACCTATGGTAAACAAAGTCAACCATAGCTACCCATGTTAACTAAAGTCAACCATGGTCAACCAACGTCAATCAAAGTCAACCATGGTCATCCAAAGTCAAACATAGCCAACCAAAATCAACCAAGATCATCCAAAGTCAACCATGATCAACCAAAGCCAACCACGGT